>JANSVB020000470.1:1422269-1439515 GCA_025504935.2 Erythroxylum haughtii
CTTTCTCTTTCATTTTTCTAATCATCTTCTTCAGTTTCCTATGCCCTATCCTCCTTCCCTTTCAATGTGTGGTTACCGGGAAAAAGATGGAAGTAAGAAAGAGCACTCTTGTTGAATTTCCAGGTATTTGATTACTGTTGACAGTGATTAGGAGTTATTATTGTATTTTATGTTAATACTTTGGCTTATTTCAATGCTTTAATTGTATAGATTATTCCTTATTTAGAGCAAAGTAAATTGCAAATATATGTGGGTGTAATAGAAATTCAATATTTCTCTTCTGCCAACAGTTACTTAGCAGCTATTTGTTTGTAGTTATGGACTAACTTCGGTTGCATTAGAGCTTGTCAACATTATGAGTCGATCTTTGCTCCCTTCATGGATGCGGTAAACATCTGAAATCTCAAATGAACATCATCAGCTTACGCTGTTTTCTTTGATCTTCTGTTGGAAAGGTTGATTATAGGTCAAGGTTCGACAAATCTACCTTTATTTGTGCTGCCATCCTATCTTCACGTTAGAGAGTCAGATTTATTTGTTTCTCACGTTCTGATGTTTCACGTTTGTATAGTGAAGAATTTGGCTTTTTATTTCATTATTTATATTTTACCAGTGAATTCAGTTGGGAACTATTTTGTGTTTTGGTTATGGTTGATCATCTCAATAATGGTGTCATATCTTCTGGTCACTTTTTGTGGACCAACTTTATATCATTCCATCTGACTCATCCATTTATGTGACCCACATAAATGAATGAGTCAGATGAAATAACACAGAGTTGATCCACAAAAAATGGACCAGAGGATCTGGTCTCCTCACTGACACAGTTATCTAAGTGTTGAAGAGAAAATGAAATTCTAGATTCTACTTCTAGGCTATCACGTAAAATAAAACTCGTGAGCAAGGTGGGACCAATGGCATCTAATGATGAGTTGCTTGGTATAACATCACAAATAGCTTCATGTGTGCTAAGTGCTAGACCTGGAAGTGAGACATCTGGTTACTTTCCCACGTGGTATCTACTGCTATAGATGCAGATATTGCCAGGGAATAGTTAGAAAAGGTGGCAGATGTTTCGCATGAATTTTCAAGAGCTGATGCCAATGTGAAATCCTCTCTTTCTATTCCTTTCAAAGTAAATAATCGGCAAATTGCTACAGCTTCATGCTTAAATTGTCTTGTAACTTACTTGATGCACTACCTGTGTTTAATCTCTGCAAGTTATAACAATAACAATATCAAGTAAGATGTCTCCATCTTAGTAGAGAAGAACGAACGCATTCCACACACCTCTACTGGATGACACTGACATGGTGTAATTCAATAGAGCAGTTCAGAGGTCATGGTTGTGTGTGCTTGATGATCCTCTTTGCTCAGTGATAGCTTGAATTCAGTAGCTGTTTGCTTGGCTCTTGGAAGAAATTGGTGAGGTCCAGAGCAACAATTTCTGCTTTTCTGTTTCATGCACAGTTCTATTGTGGAGGAAATATTTCCGTACATTAACATGTTACGGTTCTATTCTAATTACTTTTGAGTCTAGAACTGCATGACAGATTGTTGCTCATGTTCTGGCTTCTACATTATGCACTAGTACGTGTCCATATGCCTAACTGGGCTGTGCACAATTAATCCTATCCGAGCCTGATATGCTTCTTCCAAGTTTCTTGTTTATCAACCCATGACAATTGTAGGCAGGCAAACTTCTCTGAATCCATTTTTGGCTTTTGTTGGTTCAGGGAAATATTACTTATTTTGAATGCACAACACAAGATCATCTCGAATTAATAAACTAATTTGAATGGAGGTTACATAAACCATTTGACATTGCAAGATTCAATCCATGTTTACAAAATCAAGATTAAATTGTTAGAAGGCAGAACGGTCATAGGGGTCAGTTCAAAACAATATCTCAATAAAGCCCACATCACATCAAATAAGTTAAAAGCTAACCTAAAAAAATGTCTCCCATCACCCGAAAACGCTCAGAAAATGTCAATCTAACAACCATATTGTACACTTCACATAAATCAAATCAATCACGCAACTGGAAACACCAACAGCTTTATATAAGATCAGCAACATTCATAGGCATTTCATCAATCTGGGTACTGTAGTACTGCTCAATATCTCTTAAAATCTTGATATCATCACTTTTGACGAAGTTTATCGCCACCCCCTGCAAACCCCCAAATGGTCATTCTATTTGCATTGGATAAGACAGTCATACAGGGTATAAAGACAGGAACGTTACAAACCCATCATACACAATGTTGATCACAGTTCTGAAGGAAAAAAAATTTAAACTACCTAGCTAGAAAAACCAATATGTTGAGGTGAAAATCACAGCCAGTAATCAAGTAATCAAGGCAATAGACAGAAATAGAAGTATGTACCTTTCGTCCAAATCGGCCAGAACGACCTATCCTGTGAATGTAAAGCTCTCGATTGTTTGGAAGGTCATAATTTATCACCAGGGATACCTGAAACAGAAATCGTGGTAGGTGCATCAGAAAATCCAATCAAGTTATCCACAATACAACTTATAATCAAAATCTTCATGTTCATATAAGAAGACTTGAAAGGTATTTCTCTAAGCTTGCAAAAGAATGACACTAGATGGGTTTATTGCCGCTTTTTCAAGACTCAGAAGTCCTTCTCATCCTGTTACCTAAAAGTTCAGCTTAGCTTCATCACTGATAATGTAGATCACTTCTCTTATTCATTAGGTCAAATTCCATGTTTCCATTGTATATATGGGACATCTTCTGAAAATGATTCTATATAAAGAAAAATTTGTTTGCATCAACTTATACAATTCAGCGACACCAAGCAATTTTAATAGTAAAAACTCCGCTGAACAAACAGCAGATGCATGTATTGTTTTAACAAAGGTAGACATTTGACATAGCATAGTTACGAAGTCCACGAGCACAATTCTCCTTCCAATCAAAATCAAAATAAGAAGTTTTGATTTTAAGCAAATTAGTGAAGATAATCAAACTAAGAGTTCAATAAACAGCACACTTTTTCATCCATTGGGAGAGAGAAGGAATGCTTGACAATCTTTACCAGATTTTTCAACAAGTTCGATAAGGTTACTCTTGCTCTCTACTTTAGGGTTCCACTGATCATTTTAAAGAATAGACTATTATTAAATAACGAGCTTATGCAGCTCCAAGAATTTAATGCTGAGCCTATCCACAAAAGATAAGCATTTGAAAATATGTCAAAACTCATTTTCACATTTTAAGAAAGAAATCACAATTTTACTGAATACTGTTAACCCCAAATTACATAATCAACTTTATGGAAATATTAGAATTCATGTTAATATTATAATGCCCTTTACACTTTGATAGGACAGATCCTTATCACTAGAAAAGAAATTCTATAGGAAGGCACTCAAGTGAAGAATAATCAAAAGGTACTTGCCTGTTGCACATCAAGCCCTCGGGCCCAGACATCGGTTGTGATAAGTACACGGGTAGTACCAGCTCTGAATTCTCCCATAATTGCATCTCTTTCCTTTTGAGGCATATCACCATGCATTGATGAAACTGTAAAGTTGTTGCTGCGCATCTTTTCAGTTAGCCAATCCACCTGCATTAGAGATAGCACAACGATTATGGAAAACATATCAGACAATATACAAGCACAGCATCAGGAACCAAAGCCTACAAGGCTTCACATCTTAAGATGAAGTTAATTTCTGATTGTTTTCCACTAATCACATTTACCAATCACCTCAGCTACAGTGATATGAAATCCTGATTTTCAATTTCCACCTACTATGAAACACATCCCAAAAGGTCATATTTGAAGTAAGAAAAAAAAAAGGCATGTAACTGATCAAAATAAAATCCTCCCTGGATTCGTGGTCATTTTCATTGGTAATAAACGTTTACATATGGAGGCAATATAGGCAATCTACATAATCAGACATTTCCAAAAGCATCCAATGATGTGACAGACGTATGTCTTAGTTTTATAGCAGTCAAATAGTTAAGAATGAACTAAATCAATTTCAATGGTCAATAAAAGACAATGATTCTGTAATTCCTAATCGCCAAATACCATAAACAATTAGCAAAAGGAGACAAAAAGGCAGCAGCATTACCTTCCTCTTTGTGTTGCAGAAAATAACAGCTTGAGTGATGGTTAGAGTATCATAAAGGTCACAAAGAGTGTCAAACTTCCACTCCTCTCTCTCAACTGCAACGAAAAATTGCTTGATTCCCTGCCAGCACAAAATGATAGACAATCAAGAGTTGGCATCCAATTCCATCCAAGCAGTCATTTGAAGCTCCTTAAACGAATTAAGTACTTACTTCCAAAGTCAACTCATCACGCTTTACAAGAATCTTCACAGGATCTGACATAAACTTGGTAGTCATCTCCAAAATTTCATTAGGAAGCGTGGCAGAAATCAAGACAACCTGAGACGAATGTTCAGATTTCAGCAACACAATCAGTTTATTAACATGTAAAACCACCAACCAGCAAAACTTTGCAATTAAGGATTCTAATGCTCTCCATTCTACTGACGAAATAACCCTGTTTTTCATGCACAGGATTTAAATGTCAAATTTATACACAATCACTCAATCTAGCATTCCAGTAAAGAGAGCAATAGCATGAAGGTTACAGAAAAAGTTAATGTCTCTTAAGAGCAACAATCATTACTTTACAATATGAATAGGAAAAACACATCAGTCATTGAGTCCCAACAATCATTACTATATAATAAGAATTTGAAAAACACTTTGGTCACTGATTCCCAAGCGTTAGGCGAAAATAGATTTGAAGAAAGTAAACGTATAATAGTTCATTAAGTACTACGAACAGAATATGGGAATCACAATTCTCAGTAATTCAAACTGAACCCTAGCACACCATTCTCAGCATGAACAGATGGAAAGAATCCATAATTGTTCCCAGTTTCTTGGTTCAATTCCTACATTCCATATTTTCTAAGAAATGAGAATGCAAGAGGCCCATTCAGTCATTTATGCTAATAAAACAAGGTCCAAAATAAATATAAATATAAGCTTCAAGGAGTTAAAAGAAGGTGAACGATCAAAAGGCAATAAGTGGACAACCTAAACTAGTTCAAGAATTCTTCGTCATTTTTATCCAGGCAAGTGGGAAGAAAGGGCTTTGTAGAAAGTTTATAACCAACTAACCAAAGACAAATGAAAAGATGGTGTACGTGTAGATTAAAGCTAGATAACCAAATTGAGAGAAAAAGGGAAACAAAACCTGTAGCTCTGGTGGAAGATATCTGTAGACATCATAAATCTGATCCTTAAAACCCCTGCTTAACATCTCGTCAGATTCATCCTAGAAGACAGCAGCAGCAACAACCAAAAATATAAATGAATATTGTCAAAAACCCTAGTACATTTAAAAGATTTCAGTGATTAGATACTTATTACAGAAGCTTGAGACAGCAGCTACAGAATTAAATGCAAGCGAATCCAAATTGAAACCACTTACAAGGACTAGTAATTTAATGGCTCTAGTTCGCAAAGTTCTCCTCTTGATCATGTCACAGACTCTGCCTGGAGTTCCAGAAACAACTTGAACCCCAAACTCCAACTTTCTGATATCCTCTCCAACACTCTTGCCTCCAATACAAGCATGAGCTTGTATATTAATATAATCACCAATTGCCAAAATTACTTTCTCAGTCTGAGCAGCCAATTCCCTTGTGGGTGATAATATCAATGCCTGAACCCTATAACATGACAGATTAAACACACAAAAATCCATGAGGGACGTAATTAAAAAAAATTAGAAAAAAATTATGAATTAGGGTTTCGTGAAAAAGAAGACGAACATACTCGCGACTCGAGGTATCGACAAGTTGACAAACGGTGAGAGCAATCATGGAGGTCTTGCCCGTACCGGACTGGGCCTGAGCGATGACATCACGGCCTTTGATGATGGGCATAACGGCCCTCTGCTGGATGGCGGAGGGTTTCTCGAAACCATAAGCGTAAATTCCACGAAGCAAATCGTTCTTGATGCCCATTTCATCGAAGCTGGTGATAGGCTCGATGCCCTCCGTTGTCTCGAACACTAACCTCTCGTCGTCTGCCATGGCTCTCCGGCCTCGCCCCGCCGGGACGACGCTCGTCGCCGCTGCCGCCATCAGCTAGCTAATCAACAGGGGTAGAGTTTTTCGCGTGTGTTTCGAAACGTTACTAGGAGCCTTTAAGAGACGCCATATTTAACGTTTACTTTATTATTTAACCTTATTATTATTATTACTATTATCGTTATTAATTTTTATTTTTATATTATTATTTATTTATTTATTTCTCTGTAATTTTAAATTTTATTTATTTATTTTTATTTTTAAAATTTTAATTATTTTTTAATTCATTTTATTTTCCTAAATGACCTCCAAAGTTATGTATTATTAGACCTTTTTAAACTCCCTATTTTAGCAAAATATCTACTAAGTGTTAATTGAAACTAGTCCTTGAAATTTGGAAATAACTTTTTTTGGGTATAATTTATTATTTATTGGAATTACATAGGAAATGTTTTGTGTTGTATTTATTATTTACATATATATAAAGAATCTTAATAGAATAGAATACGAAGTGCAGATAATAAAATAAAAAGCATGTAAAGTAGCGTGTTCTTGACCAAAAGAAGGAAGAGGCAAATATCATTCAAAGAAGACCTTCTCCTATACTAGGGTCTGGGAATAACTATAAATAGATGGAGGATGGAGGAAGGGAAAGAAGTAAATGAAGATGAAGAAGCAACTGCGAATTGCATGTGTACCGGTGTTGTTGATAATGGTTAGTTCAGAGTCAGAGACACGGAGCCTGCCTCTTGCTCCTCCCACCTCCTCTGATTACGGCATTGATATTGATTTATGCATCTTCCCCTCCGATTGTCCAGCCGGCGGTTGCGGTAATTGCGAGACCCTTTGCGTTGATGGTATATGTTCTTGTCTATGTTCTTAGACGAAGTATTTTCATCAATCATAAAATAAAATAAAATAAAATAAAACACTGCTTTTTATATTATAGTTTTCATTTCCCTTAATAATACAATTCAATTCAAAAACAAAATTTATTAAATATACAAAGGTATAACAACCACCCTCCCAAGCTCTTTTAGAAATTGCATTGCCTATCATCACCACCTTGTCATGTAATGTAAGCCCTCTGCTATTGCTACTGCAAGGGAGCTTTGCTTCTTAACATAACCTAGAGGCCTGTCACCTTTTTATTTTTTTTTGGTATCTTCGCGTCTTGTTTCTCAAAGAATTTAAGTTAAACCAACCGCCGGGATCACATTCACTTTCAAAAACCAAAAGGAGACCGTTTCCGGCTTCCGCCTTCTCCGTACTGTTCATTCCATTTCCTCAACTCATTCATGCTTGAGGCGTCGAATGCCACTGATGGACCAACCTGTAAATACCAAAGCCAATTATCACATCTTTAGACATATTCACCATGAATTCAGTTTCCTTTCACTACTGTTAACTGTGTTAATAAATTACCTTTGCTTTTGATTGAATGAAATCATCCAAATTAAGTGGCCTTAAACCTGGAGCTAAAGCGCGGTTGCCTCCCTGCAGTGCAGGTGAAAGTAAATAGATTTGTTGAACCAATTTGTACAAAGAAATGCACAAAAGCTGTCTAAGGTAGGAGTAGAGTCAATAAACTATCCTAAACCTGATGGTCTCATGTTATGCATGCTCAGTTTCGGTCACTATTAATTATTACTTTTCTTAAGAAGAGGAACTTAAGATTGTCAAAAGCTTATTGATTGCAAAGGTTACCTTCATTTCTTCTTCAAGAAGTTCTTGAACTGGCCGGTATGCTGCGGCAATGCAGAGGTTCTGCAAGATAGAAGTGTGAGGAATAAACACATAAATGCTCACAATTATAACTACCCTTACAATCAGTAGTATTACCTTTAGATCACTACCAGAATACCCATCAGTTGCATTTGCGAGTTTCCGGAAATCAAAATCAGGTTCTAGATTCTCATGTCCGAGAATTATTCTGAGAATCTTCATACGATTTTCAGCATCAGGTAGGTCTACATATATCCTGAACAGATCCATGGAAGCCCATAAGCAAAATTGCTATCTCCTCTCATAGGAGAGACAAAAAGTTTTACGTCGAGAGAACATAACACAACAGATTACAGGAAGTTATAAATTGCACTTTCCAATTTTTCCAACATTACCTCCTTGGCAAGCGACGAATAACAGCATCATCAAGGTCAAATGGCCTATTTGTGGCACCAAGGATGAGAATCCTTTGACTATCCTTTGATCTCAGTCCATCCCAGGCAGCCATGAATTCATTTCTCATTCTTCTAGTAGCCTCATGCTCAAAAGCACCACCACGAGCACCAAGTAAACTATCAACCTGAAAAGAGAATCAAATTCACAATTTATTGTACTCAAAATAATATCACAATAGAAAAAAAAGTGATTATAAGCAAATTTTTCTTTGGAAAGTAATAAGAGAACAAGGAGTGCCGCAACTGCACAAATTACCATGGACTGCAACTTGGAGTTCTAATATCTGATACAGTGAGACCATAGATTACGATGAAAACGGAGGAGAAAGATCATACAGAATTAGATTTTTTATTTGTCATTAACCAATGCAATCAATAATGGCATTCAAGGTTTCAATACATCGCTAAATCTAGGCTTAAAATGTCAACACAAAACAACCCTTTTTCTCGTTTGCATCTACATGAGCATATTATGCAAGAAAAAGAGAACTGACCTCATCAACAAATATAATTACGGGAGCCAGTCTACTGGCAAAGGAGAAAAGAGCTTTTGTAAGTTTTTCAGCATCTCCAAACCACTGTCAGAAGAAGAAATTAATGAAGCTTAAGCTCTTTTCAGATCATAACCAAATTGTGTAAAGAAAATGTCAAAATCAAATTTCAGTGCTTAACTAACAACTACGAATTCTTCCCAAGCCATCAACTCACATGTGTGTGCACAAGCTGAATATAAATAAATGTCCTTGTTTGTATTAACAAATGTACTTCATTACATAGATGTGGGCACAACCCTGAGAGTCGTCATGTCAGGGATGTATAGCTTCATCTTGTCAGGAAAATGTTCATCTAATGTTTTTCTAAGTGCATGAAGCAAGGAGAGCAGATTAAATTGAAAATTATCTTCTCTTCTTACAATTCAGTAATTGAACTCCTTCCTAGAACACACAACTAGACTAATTTTTCATGGACTTATAGCCCCCATCAAGCACAATCCTAGCCATATGTTTTGTTTAATATTACCAGATGCAAAGAATTACACAGAATGAGGCATTCAGCAGGAGTGCTAAAGGACTTAGCCTTTAATTCTGTTACTGCATATGATGACACTTCTACTTCTCTAAATAGTACACAATGATTTGGGATAAGGTATTATTTCCCTTCAAATTGCAATGAAAGTAGTGATATAGATCTCTTGTAAATTTTGAACACTGAAATATATTCCAGTAGCACCACCTACATTGCTGCAGAAACAACTCTTTCTTCCCCCCAAAATAGGTAGAGCAAACCTTCATGAGTGGAGACGACGACATCTCGTGCATGGAGAGGTTGGGTTGGGTTGTTGCGTGGGCCTTGGAGAGGTGCAGATGAGTAGTTTGCTGCTGAGGCCCTCTAGCCTTGTCCGTGGGAGGCCTGGGCCCACGTGGAGTCTCTCCAGGTGCGCCGTTAAAACACATCTTCATCAGTGTTGTAGAAGCTAGTATTCGAAGGGGGGCGGCTAGAGAGGTGCTGTTGCGCCGAGAGGAGTGGCCTGCTCTGTAGATAGGTGAACGTTGGACTATTCTTGCAGCTCTATTTCTGATAGAAGCTCGAAACTCGAGCCCCTAGATGCCATGTGAGAAACTTGTCCACTCCTATCACTTCCAAAAGCCGTTGCTCTATTTTGTTGGCACCGTGTTCAGCGTTGAACTTGGACCCATGGTCCATAAGATTCCATCGGTTGTCCGACTGTCAACAGGTCAGGTCCAGAGGGATGGGCTCCTCCCTCATTGCACAACCCAACGTCAACACCAGCCACTTACTGTGCGGCGATCACTGGGAGTACAACCCCGACCACAGAGTCTTTCACGGACCCTCACTTTTTTAATCGCATGTCCAACATATGTCGATGAGGTGAGTTGATCATTTGGATTGTTGGGATTAATATGTTGCGTTGCTTTGAAGATCATTGCTGGCTGTGTGTTTGTGGATAACATTTTATCCATGAAGGGTGATCCTTAATACAACTGTGCGATCAACGCACAAAGGTGAGGAGCACACCAAGTGTTTGAAGGAAAAGCTCAGAGAATGAAAGTTACTGCTGCAACGACTAAATGGACTAGTTGATCGAACACGAACCAAAAGTCCGTATTCTACCACACGTTAAATGGCTGGCAAAAGAACAAGCAATCCTGTCACTTTTCAAGTAGGAGAACTAGAGGGGGACAGATCTTTTATTTTTGTAAACAAGTTACTGCCTTGTTGTATTAAAGCGTTAGAACACGAACAAGAGTTAGTGTCTATTTGTTTCGGCTTTTAGAGAGTGAATAAGTACTTTTTTACTGTAAAAGTTGTTTTTAAGAAAAATGAGTATTTAATTGTAAAATTTAAAAGTATTTTTTTATAGAAATGATTTTTTTGAAAGTTAAAATACAGCTTTTTGATAAATTCAAATTTGGAACTTTTCAAAAAAGTACTTTTTTAAGTAGATTTTTTAGATCAATTAATGAGTATTTTTTAGTCTCTTTTAGCTTTATGTTTTTAAACATATTTTTCACAATACTCACAAATATATCTTCACATTTATTTTGAGATTTATATAATATTATTTGACTTTTTTATATGTTTTAATATTTATTTTTATATTAGTTTTACTTATATTATAATCCATATAAAAGATTTGGTTAAATATATTTTCATTTATGTTTCATATGGTTTAAAATTATATAATATATTATGCTTTGCATATTGTTTAATATATTTTAAATAATATTTATATTTATAAATAATTTTTATTTATATATTTTAAATAATTTATATATATATAATTTTTATTACAAAATAAAATATAGTTAAAATTAAAAATATTTTTTATTTTTATGTTGTCAAGCAATTTATTGTTTGAAATTTTTTTAAAAAAAATTAAAATGACAGTTAAATAATCTACTAATTTTTTTTTTAAAAAAAGAAGCTCCTCTTATAAAATTCTAGAGAGGAGGTTTGCTGGGAAAGGACTAGAAATTGTTTGGGTTAAAAACTCACGGTTTCCATGAAAGCACTCAAATGGAGATTGGCCTACAGGACTGCAAAAAGGAGGGGAAGTGCTTGGTTGACAGAGAACAAAACCCCACTTAGTAAGTGAAAAGAAAGTCCGGTTGCGTCACTCGATGTGTGGCCGTTTGAGCTAGCTAGCTGGTAGAGAAGGACATTGACGTTTTCCTGTAGTAGGTTGGCTTTATCTTCACGACTATGATTAGGAATGATATTGGGTGTTTTAGTTTACGTATATTTGTTCTATGATTATGACCAGCTAAATAGAAAGGACTGCAAGGTAGCAATAATACCTCTGAATTTCATTTTCATTCTTTTCTTTTTCTAATCTCTTATCAACTTACGAATTTATGGTTGTTCGTCAACTTCTTGTCAAGCCCCTTTACCAGAACTTGAAGTGACACAATGAAACTTAAATCGAAACCACAATATTCCCTTGTATACAATTCTAAAGGCAAACATGCTGCTTCTTTTGTCAAGGTTGAACTGAATTGTATACAATTTAATTACAGTACAAGAACTTTTTGCTAATTCGAGTATAATTCAAGACCTAAGCGTTAAGCATAGTTCAGGTTTAGGAGTTTAGGTATTGTTGTGTAGGGTCCTTGTGTTTGAAATGGACGGTTAAATGCACCACCAATGATCCATTATTTGGAAGACCATTATCTTAAAGCATTCTCGCTGTTGCTACACAAAATACAATTGACAAGAGACCAAAACGACAAACAACTTTGACGTTTTTGTTCTATGAGAATAGATAAAACCCTAATATCATTTGAATGAAAACAACATCATAACAAGGCCTATTATAAAACCAAAGACCCCAAATATCATTTATCACCCACGCAAAAAAACATCACATCCTCAACATACACCAGAGAACTTTTTGACAACAAAGAGCAGAAAGACCATTCTACTATCGTCCATTTGCGGAGCCAGGAACATCTTATCAACTCCTCTACATGTCAACTAATCTCCACTTGTTTAGAGTTTCTACAAGATAAAACGAACCCCAAGTGCATAACTGGGGCTACGTGACAATAGAGATTTGCTGGCATACAAAGATTAAAACAATTTCATCAGAACAGAGGTCATACATGTATGTTTACCATAAATTAAACAAACCAAGGAAAAAAGAAAAAAAAGCTTTCTGCTCGTATGTGTTTTGCATGCCTTGTAAATATTTACAGAAAGCATAATCATCGAAAATTGCAATGTTAATGGTCTCACATAATACTAGATTGCAGAAGTGAAAGGTGAACCACACAGGTAAAAAGACAGCAGGATATAACTGATTCACATGATCAAGAATGAATTCTAGCACCAAATAGTATACCTGCTAGTGAGAGGAGCTTCCTGAGGATTTAGTTCACCAGACTACGCATCTGAAAAAAAAAATAGCAATAAACATGTGGTAAGAAACTTGCAATCATACTAAACAACTGACTAGAATCCAAATATGTCAACAAGAGCACCAGCAGTCAACCACAAATAAACTAAACATTATAAAGAATAAAAATAACAAAAATATTCTAGAACACACATAAAGAAAAAAATGGGTTAAATAACATAAAGTAACCATCGAATAGTAACACATTATATAATCATAGTGGCATTCATCATGAAGATAAAAAACAATTACGTTCTACTATAGAGAATTCCACTCCATCCTGCTTAGTGCTATGGCATTAACATTGAAGTGCATATAAAAAGTAAATGCAACATTGCACAAATTCCAAAACCAAATGTAATCTGTCATCCAAGCCAGTTCATTGCTCACAAAGACTCACTTCTTTTAACAACTATGAGTACTTCAAAAACAAGTTCTCCCCAAGTTTCCATATTTATACCTAACAAGTTTCCATATTTGTACCTAGCAGCACTGCCACTCCCGCAACATCCATACCCTCTCCCTCTCCCTCGCCAAAGGAACAAAAACAACAAAAAAAGGTAAATATAACAAAAATATAATTATCAGGTCCTAATTCACCCTATGAATAACAAGCGCTTAAGTGCGTTCAGCACAAGTTAAGTAGAGAGAACCATGCATTATATTTATACAACATAAGTAGCTCCCAGAAATCGTACCTCAGCAATGTGTTTATTCTGTCCTAAGATGCTCAAAGATTCTTTGGGTCAAAATGGGTCCAAAAGCATTTAATAGGAGCCAATATATGCAAGTCAGAACAAGCTTCATAGCATTCATTAATAACTGGCAGATTCAAGATACGGGACTGGTAGTAGTTATTCATAAATACTAGTTCAGATACGAAAGTTTTAAATAGATATCCAACTCTTCCCTTCCCACCAAAAATAGAGGGGGAAAAAAGTTTATACTAAAGGTAAAGGTTCCTCAATCGGTTTAGAATTCACGGCCCAAGAAGCAAGATAGTATAAGAAGCTCATGTAATATTCACCATTGCAATATTTAACTAAACCAAAAATGTCAAATATCTCTCCCCTTGAAAACCCAAACTAAAGGCATCAGAAAGTTTGAATTCCTTCCAAAATTTTCAAACAAATTTCAGCTGAATGCTTAAGCTTGACTTCTTCAAATTTCCTTTGAAGTCATGGTCAAACTCAATACTTATCTCAGCTTACATTTTAAGGTTCAAATTCAACTAGTTTAAGTTTAAAAAGTCAGGGGTCAGGAAAGCTTAATCTCTGAGGCTCATACGTTAGCTCAAAAAGAACTTGAATTCAAACTCAACCCCATTTAAGTATATAGAATTAGTCATTTTAAGTATCTAAAAAGTCATCAAAGAGGTTTTTAAGAGCCCAAACCATCCCTTTCAGATAAGCAGCCATGAACTCGAAAGTTTCTGATCCTTTAAAAGCACACTTGCAGGCCTAATCATGGGGTAGCATATCCAGACTTCTCCAAGCACAATAAACGGAGAGGACTAAGCAGTTTCCTCTATCGCAACACCTTGTTAATAACAGTCGATAGCATATTTCAATAACGTGAGAACCAACCCCTTTTCAAGTTCAAAGTAATCCATTTTGTATTACCTCAACTCACTTGCAGCTTTCACAACAGAACGATACAAGGAAAATAAATAACATAAACTGTAGCCATGCTATCATATCTAGAACAGACATTAAATAGTTATTTCAATTCGCTTCAGCACCGTCCTTAGTTGACACAAACCGGTTCAAGTAATTGTTCCTTGTGCATAAGCAGTGTTATCTCTCCAGCAAACAAAAATCCCCAGTCAAGAAATTAACTTTTCACCGAAATACAATCACTTAGAAAAACTACACAACTTATGACGGATTACTAATTCATCAAAAGCTCTAACCTTTTCGTTCATTCTCCTCCTCCTCGTCTTCCTCCACAATCGGCATACTGACAACGGCCTCAGTCTTATCACTAGCATCACCATCCTTATCATCAGGATATCTAACGACCACAACAGGACAAACACAATGACGGACACAATAATCACTCACACTACCAAGCCTACGATCACCACCACGCTTGGTGGCACCAAACCCTCGACTCCCCATAATCACAGCACTGAGACCAAGGCGTTCAATTTCCAAACAAAGCCTCTCCTTCATGTCATGATCCTTGACTATGTGGATCTTGAAGGGGATCTGCGCCTCCTTCAGAGGCTTGGCGAGATCGGCCGCCTTGGACGCCGTGAAAGCGTCGAAGTCATCTTCAAGCTCTTGCTGGTTCTTCGGTTGGTTGTCGTGAGCAGCACCAGAAGGTTTGTCGTTGATGTCGTTTTTGTTGTTGAATTGGGTTTCGGGTACTTGGGTTGTCGTGGGAGTGCTGGCGAGAGGAAGTGGACCCCAGTCGGCGCCGAAGAGGACGGAAGTGGGTCTGACGTGGAGGAGAATAACGGCGTCGCCTGGACGGATGTAGTGGTTGACGGCCCAGCGAACGGCGTAGGCGCTTTCGTCGGAGAGGTCGACGGCCACGCCTATCTTGCGGCGGGCGCCAGCGGTAGGAGTTGGGGTGGCGGCGGAGGAAGGGTGGTGGATTTTGATGGTTGGGAGTTGGGGTTGGTCAGGATCAACAGGGTTCTGTTGTTGTTGTTGTGAATTCATTTGACTGATAGTAACAGATAATGGAGAGGGTTTAGTATGAGTTGTTTTAGAATCAGCAATGGTGAAATTGTGTGAAAGTTAGGCAAATGTTTGTTTTGGGGGGCAAGAACAGAGAGTTACTTGTGAGAGAGAATCAGAACAAGGAGGAGTATCTTTGTTTTTGGACAGTGACCTCTTTATAATCATTGTGTGGGCTGGACCATTGTGCATTGACATGGTGCAAATTCCCAAGGGCCTTTATTACAGCCTAATCCACTGTAGAAAGGGTCATGCAAGTTTGCATCAAATTAATGCTTTTTTCACATACCTTAATAAAATGAAGAATTCAATTTTCCAAAGAATTTCTTAAATATATCACTTTATTTTTAATTAAATAAGATATTAATTTATCTATATATAAATATAAATCCCAATTAAATTAAGACTTAAGACATCTCTACTCATTTATCTACCATTATTATACATATATTTGTATATAATTATTTAAGAACAAAAAATCATACGTGATACAAACTATCGTCAAAGAATTTAGATAATAAAATTAATGATATAAATGTGATATTCATTAATTTTTTTGTTATTTATGTTTAGAGTGCATATATTAGGAGTTAAATGGATGCAAGCCCGATCGTGGGTAAGGGTAAGAAGGGTATCTGTTTAGGACCCACTCTTGACATGCCCTTATTTTACTTCATTTTATTTTTTATGAGGATCTAATATTGACACTCATAAAGAACAAAAAGAGACAAAATAGGACTCTTTTTTTACTTTACCTAGGGCATATAAAACATTTAGGAACAAGCCAAGATAAATGTTTCTCTCTAACTTATTTAAAGATATATATTATAGATTTTTATTTAGTTATTTGCTTATATGATGACATTATATATAAATATATATATCATTTTCAAATATATAAAAAATTCAAGTAGCTATATTGTTGCATAAATTTGAACAACTAAGGGTTGGGAACACTTCTCGAATATAACAAGCGATAATAAACCTAATAAGTAAGCTCTAGGCATATGGAGGTAATTGATTGGAACTTAAGTGTAGTATTGATGATCTCAAAATTGTTAGTTGGTGGTATTAGGGATGTGTAGTAGTGATCCCTCAAACCTGTAAGTGCACATTAATCGAATATAGTAAATTAAAACTTGGATTCCAAGTACTTATTAATCATATCAAAGCAACAAAATTAAATTTGTAACACACCACTACCATAGAGCATATGCCTCAACATCCAGATAACATCTGAGAACGTACCGTATGAGAATGGCATGTTAGAGCAATCATATTTATTTATTATGGTATCACAGAAACACAAGTATTTCAAATGATCAACTTTTCCTATTCATTAACAAAACATAACTTACGTCGTAGCAGTACATTTCACACTCTATATATTTACATTACAAAAACATCTATGAGTTCACTATTCTATACAAAATGTTCTACATGAAATGAGAAACTAAACAAACACATTCTATCTAAACTCCTCAGATATCAATTGACCAGACCTTTAAGCTATTTCTTGTTCCTAAAATTGATAATGCTATACTTCAACTAGATTGCTTTAAAAGCTAGGTCTCCTCAATACTTGAAAATCAACGTTGTAATTTTGATGAGTTTTGCGAACTTAATAAGTAAACCATCATTGAGGTGCTCACTTAAAACGGAACGTAAACATCACAAGTATATAAAACAGTTCAATCAGTGTATCACCTCATTCAGAATCAAATCCTATATATTACATTGTTCATTATTGAATACCTGATCACATTATACATCATATTTTAACAAGCACATTATAAATACAAACATTTCCTATAATCATTTCAGAACAATCTGACCATTCATATCATCATCAGGTATACAAA
>JANSVB020000470.1:1451805-1461911 GCA_025504935.2 Erythroxylum haughtii
TAAGAAATGGAGTTCATTGATTAAGACCTTGGACTTAAAGAGTTCTTTAAGGTTTACCCATTTGAAACTTAGTGATTACCACTCCCATGAAAATTAATTTTGAACTATGATAGCCAAAGCTCAATTTCAAAACGATATTATCATCATTTGATCATTGTCTTTATCTTCCTGTTTTTACATTCCCAAAAATGCAAAAATACTTTTTAACATATTTTTCTTATAATTCCTTTAATTTACCTTGCATTTCATGACACATAAGTTAGCTTAGGTCCATTCATTTAGGTTCCAATTAAGTGAGACGGCCCGAGGTTGCAACCTATATTGCAATCTTTGGATTATATTTTTGATTTGATCTCCAAGGGTAAGTACCAAAGTTCAAATCATTCTTTCATCAAACTCTCTTTTTATCAATAATCGATTTGGGATGATATATGCTATTGGTATGCAGAGATAAATTTGCATTACTTATAATCCTTCGCCTTCTCAAGTACTAATGAACCTGCAATGAAGTTGAATTTAACTAATTTATATTTTCTTTTGTTTCAGATTTTACTTAAGAGGTGGTAATGAGGATGAACTAAAGAAAGTGAAACATATTGTTTAGTTTGGAGTTTTTGCAGTTTATCATTTGGCTTGGGAGACATCTTTTCTTGAAGATGAAGGAGCCTCTCTACTAGAACTACCATTGAACTCTCCAATCACTGTGGCACTTCTGGATAAGTCATCAACTATTGAAAGATCCATATTAACTATACATGGATTCACCATCTCCATAAATGAAAGCCTAAGTACTACAAGCTAATTGGTAAACCACGACAATCCAACAACACTCCTATAACATGTCTGGACTTAAATATAAGTAATTGTTTCAATTTAGTTAAAGGAAAACTAGAAATTGGTGGTTTAGTCTTGTTATAGGTGAGTCCTAACAAGTTTTTAATGCTTTGTGTAGCTTATTTCTAATTCTCTGTAGATTGTTTATAACTCTTGATTGGCCTTAAGGGTTAATTCATTATATTTTCTAAAAACAAACTACAAATTGGTGGTCCCCATTCTTAACCCTTAAATATTGCCTCATCTTTGATTAATTCAACATCTATTATTGACATTGTTCCTTTTGCAAAAGAAGTTGATGTAGGTTCTTACCATAATTATACTAAGGATAAAGAGTTATTTGGAAATTTTTTTCATAATATATATTCATGTAGTAATTTACTATAAGTGACCATTTTGCTATTAATGACCCTGACCTGGTAAGGGAGGTTGGAGGATCTCGATGAGATTCCTGCAACTCAAAAATGTATTTCAAAAGTATCATCTTCACAGTGGGATGGTAATAATAATTTTAAATCAGTACCATTGAAAGAAAATTTTCCTCTATCTCCTTCATGCTACTAAAACATTTTGGTCTCCTTATCTTCACGATGTACGTGGAAGGGAACTGACCATATAAGCTCTATTAACAAAAAGTCTAACATTATGTTATTTTTGTAAAATATTGAATATTTGAATATTTTATTATCACTTTTAAGTTTCAAACCATAATTACAGTCAGTTTCTCCTACTAATTCTTCTTCATCATCTTCTATTACAAATAAGTTCCATTTCTTTCCTATAAATTTATGTTTGGGGGCATAATTTTCATCACATGAAAAGCAAATTCTTTTTGCTCTTTTGTCTCCAAATTCCATATTAATGAGTTGCCCCTATTGCTTTTGTAAAGTTAGTTGGGAAGTTTCTTTTAGATTGTAGTTAGGGAAGGTAGTGATCAATATGAATGGTACTTAATAGTTGAGTTGTATATTAAAGTAAAAGGAATATTATAAGGTTGGTTTATGTATTTATGATAGAACTAACAAGCTATTGCAATTACTTCTTACTTATTTCAACCAATTGGTATGCTTATTTAAGATATTTTGGATTTAATAGCTTCATTAGTAGTTTTAGTTTACAATTAAAGCCCTTTAAAAAGAACCCGAGTAAGTATGATTCAAATATTTGGAGACTAATGGAGTACTTGTCACATAATATGAAATAATCCCTTACGCTCTTTATCTACTGTAATTTTTAAAAATCTCTCTTAGGATCATTGAATGCTTCTTCACTAAACTTCTAGTTAATGGTCACTATATATACTAAATTTGATCTCCTAACATTATTCGATGTCTCAATAACAATTGATGCCACTCCACTATGACCTCTTCTATATGAACTATGACAATCTTTAGCTTCATCTCTAGTGGTGTTTGGTCTAGAGTGAAAAAAATTTCAGTTAGAAAAATACAAGTGCATACACTAGAGACATTGAAGGTTGGGAACTTCACCTTACTAAATCTCATAGTGTATGAATGTGATTTCACATAAATTGTATTAGGAGATTGAGGTTACAATTGTAGTTTTTAAATAAGCATGTATTCTTGGAACATTCCTTTAAGCTTATCCATTTATGACTTTGTTACACCTGTGTGTCATAGAGTTTGATTTGTGCGTCTAACGTTGTCCTTTATATCTCCTTAATTTGATTGTATAATGATTCCTCCATTTTCCTTTTGTCTTGGTCCCTAGTTCCATTCGCCATACAGATTGATTGGTTATACAAAGGAGAGGTTAGAGCTCAAGTAACAAAATTATCGCTGATATTAGTTGATACATGATAAAAGAAGTAAGAGTATATTTCAAAGGAAGCAAGAGAGAGAAGGAGAGAAAAGAAGATATAGAGAGAGAAAAATAATTTTTGTTATGTAAATGGTACAGATACATTGTTGCTTTAATCATAAGCTAATGATATCTTTTTTTTATTAAAATAAAATAAAATGAGTAATTCACGTCATCTTCTCCCTGTGTTTATCTATGACATTTTATGAAATAGAGATAATGTGAATTACGTGATAAAAAATATTTTCTATTTAAGAAAATAGGATGCATTTATAAAGTTGAAAGGTTTGTCAATTTTTTTTAGAAAGGTCCCATGGAGATACCATCTCTTCGATTCTCTTTTTTATTTTATTTTCCTTTTGTTTTGTTTTAGTATTTTGTATGAAGTTTCTAGTTACTATGAATATTAAAAGTGGAACAATATAATTATGTAGTCTATCAACTATATATTGACTTCAAGTTTTAATTTTAAAAATCTTTTTTAGTACAACGCCATATTGAATGCTTGGATAGGTTATACCTTGATCGGATAGTAAGACAAATTAAAAGTCATGTTACCTACATTTATAATAAAAAAATGTTACCTTTATATAATTTTTTCTTTTTAACTTTATATATAGAACTTAATAAAAAAATTGAGAAGTTAAATCATTGAAAAATTCAATACATATGTATTGACATTTAGGATTTTGCTAACAATGCCTTTAATTGTTGCTAAAAAAAGATAACAGGATTAACTTCACTTATTAATTATAAAAGGTAGGATTAGTATTGTGCTTTAAAATAATAGCTCCCTTCTAAGTTGGAATGGAAACACATGTCTAAGAGAAAGCTCCATTACTAGCGTGAAATAAATTAATAAACAAGTTATATTCATTGAATTAATTTTTTAGTACAATTAGTATAAACTATAAGACTTGCTTTTCCCCCAGTTTACAATTATGAAAAACAAAAAGAATTAAAGTTTTCAATCTTTAAAGGATCAAATTGTAAAAAAAAAATTGCATTTAAAACTTCATATTATAAGTTAAATTATTTAATAAAAAGTGTTATATGTGGTTCATATATATGAGTATATAATCTTGAAGTTTTAAAAAGAAAATGGGTGCTTTTTTTTTATTTTATGATATGAACCCACTTAAAAATATACCTTAAAGAACTTACAAACAAGTTTAAATCAAACCCAAGTAAGGTAAACAAAGTATAAGAGAATTAATCTATTGATTATAAAAATCAAGAATCAAATTCATTAAGTATTTGAATGCCAAAAACCAACAATTTTTTTGATAAGTTCGAATTTGACGAAGAAAAAATAAAGGAAGTACTAATGTTTCTCAAATAACAACGATTGTAAACTCTTTAAAACTATAAAGAAACATCCCTTAAATACTAGTTTAAAAACTATTTGAGTATTTAACATTAGTTGATACAATCTGAGACACATCTATATCTAAGACTATAGATCTTTTTGTAAGTTTATGAAGTTAGATGTTGTTTAGGGTAAGTTTGTGCTTGAGGTCATGGATCCTTTTTGCAACTTTACAAAGTTAGCTACAACATGTCCATACCTCAGGTCATAGATCCTTTTATATGAAATTGGACATAATTTAGAGCATAATCATATTTGAGATCATTTTATAACTATTTTTAAAGAAATTTATATGGGTTAGTAAACAATTGTGTTGGAGGTTGTGTTTAAATCCAAGTCTTTATCTTTAGCTTAAATTAGGTTAATCAACATTCTTCCTTCAATTTAACTTGATTTCATAAGTGCATCCACTACTCTTGTAACACCATTAAACTAATCTTGAAGCCTTTTTTAAAAATATTTTTTATGTAATTGTTCTACTTAGCAAACTCAAAGCATCAAAAAGCAACTTAAGTCATGTCATTCCCTCCTTTTTTGAAAATATTTTTCTTCTAATCATCACCTACATTAAAAGGAGTTAAATCAGAAGCATCAAAAGTAGCTTTCATTTTATACTTATCAAGAAGATCTAGTTTATATGCATTTTTGTTGATTTGTTTAACAAACTAAAATGGACCACTCCTTTTAGTTGTAACATATATTTTTCTTCAATATGAAAACCTCTCTTTTGCATATGCATACACACCTAATCACTTGGTTCAAATATAATTTTCTCTCTACTTTTTTATCTTTAAATGCAAATTTTCCATTTTTACTTTTAATATATTTTCAAACATTTTCATGTAATTTCTTTACCATTTCAACTTTGTTTTTGCAATCAAAGCTACTCTCATGAATAGGTAAAAGGACTAAATCTAATGGAGTTAGTCCATTAAAGCCATAAACAATCTCGAAGGTTAATAACTAGTAATGATTTGGAAAACTTTATTATATGAAATTCGTTGAATAACAAACAATCTTTCTAATTTTTCAAATCCTTTGAATGATAACACATTGATTGCGCACAAGTTTATCTTATTAATTGGCTACACTTTCATAACTGTTAATGCATTTTTTGACTCCTAATTGTAACTTTTGTGCTTAAATTAGTTCCTTATATTGAGCTCATATGATTAGAAAGTAAGAATACACTTAAATATTTTAAGACTATTTATAAGCATGAGACCACAAAGATACCTTTACATCAAAAAAATAAATAATACAACATTAACGTATAAGATTAAAGTCATTTAATGACTTTAACATTAAATAACGTTAAAGTCAACGGTAAGTCATTAAATGAATGACTTTTAACATTATTTTATAAATGACGCTAATATAGTAGAATCATATGAGAGGGGCACTTGAAGAGGGGCCCCCTCTTATAGTGGACCCTGGGCAGGTGCCCTGCTGACTCTTGCCCAGGGCCGGCACTGGTCCCTTGTCCTGGAATCAAGACGATTTGATCCATACTTACGGATTACTGTTTCTCTTTTCTGTTAAAAGTCTTGAATTTGGAGAGATATTGTAGCCATCTGTATAAAATAACTTGCTGAAGAGAAGTGGAGTACATTTTGATACAGAATCTGTCGTAGTAACCAATCAATTGTCTTCCTTCCATTCTCACCTAATACGAAGGCATTTGTTCCTAACCTAAGACCACCAATTTTGAATCTCAAACTGATTAGCAAGAGGACCTCCTTTTGCAATTAAAAAGAAAACTATGTAATATTGACAAAAAATAATATCAATTTACAACATGAACTTCTGTCATTATTCACTCGACGTTTTCATATGCTACACTAACAGGGAGTTTGAATGATGCACATAGCATCCACTTTCCAGGTGCAACAAGACGTACCCTGCGCATTTCTACACAAACTGCCACCTCCTTTAATGCAATTGTTACCCGCTGTGCATAAATTTTTCAAGAATCACATGAAAAGGCATCAAATGCTGCATGAAGGAAGATATACGCCAGGAATATGTATATGAAACCAACCACATATTGAGAATGGAAATTTCAAACCTCATGAAAATCAAACTCTGGATCTTCAGCTTTTGAGAATCCATAAACATGGATCGTTGGCAACTTATATTCTCTAGTCTTGGGCGCGTCTCCAAATATTCCCCTAAAAGCATCTTTCAACATAGGCAAAAACATTTAGTTGTGGATAAAAATATTCAAGCCTAATCAATCTGAAATTTCATCAGTTTAAAAGTACATGTCCTGGTCAGTTACGGGTTCATGATAAGGAAACTATAGCAAAGGGCATTTTTCTTGGTAAGAAATGAAAAGAAATATTTCGAGGTTTCGTAGACCTTGTCTATGCAAGTTTCGCCCATGCAAAGCGGTCAAAATCACACCAGGCATACACTAAACTTGATAGCGCCGGATAAGAAAAATGGTTGTAGTTGACTAATGAATGACCCAGACGTTTCACTCCCGATACAAGCAGGCATTTAAACATAACAGGTGCAATTATTACGTATCAATATCCCCATAGCCAAATTTGATAAAATTCACAAGATCAGCTTGAAGAGTTGAAACTAAGCTTCCAAATCAGAAAGAATTCCAAGAAATTGTTGCCAGATGAAGTAACCTAAGCATGTCCACTACCCCCAAGACCATAGCCTCAAGAGGAATATTGAAGGTAAACTTCAATTAAGTCGACATATTATTCAATGAATCAAGCAACTTCTTACAATCTCATCTGTGTCCAAGGACAACAACGTATGATAACATACCGAGATATTCCACAGCATCATTTGGCAGATTCATAACCACCTGTGTGATAGAATGAGCCTTTTCACTTGTAAACATAGCATTGATGAACCTCCTTCCATCCATGTTAAAGACCTAGACAGTGACAAGCAAGATTCTCAATATGAAGCTTGACACTAAAGAATTACATATGGCAGATTACCCAGCAACTTATAATCTGTGTAATTCCTACATGTTCCTGTGTTTTATGAATATGAATAACAAAAAATTTATACAGTGAGATTGATGGCATTGTCTGACAACAAAACAAAAGTGACTGAATTAAGTTGACCAAGTCCCAGCATTGTCAGGAGATTTTGTACTGGAAATATAAAATGTAACTATACTTCCATCACAATTCTTCACGTATCAAAAAATTTGACAAGGGAAGTGTCTGCTTTTAAAAACTTAATGGTAATAGGTCTCAAGTTACTGTTGTCTGTCTTTATGGTTATTTTGGATCTTCATAATAGAAGGATGAATAATGTGCTAACACCAAAATGAACTATTAACTGGAAAATCAGTTATACCCTGATCTTTCTCTCAAGCTTGTTGAGAACACTATTTCTCTCCAGATAATCAACTGCATGAGGGTTCAAATCATTGGCATATACGCGCTTGACTATCTTTGCAGCAGATATAGCTATTGGACCGACCCCGGAAAAGACATCACCTGTCAATTTGCATAAATGATCAGCAAACACAAGTAAACAATGATTTTATCTTGTGCAGAAATTTAACAGAAACAAAAGTTGATAAAACAGAAGTACATTGTGAAAGTACAGAACAAGAGACCACCAACCTTCAAAACTAAAAACCAAAGAAAACATGACAAACAGAGAAAATTAGAACAGTAAAATCCACTAATAACAGTAAAATCTTCATTTGTTTTTCTACCAACTTCGTTTCTTTCACCCTTCAAAATAGTGCTGCTATTAAGTTCGATAGAACTGTCAAACTTTATCAATGGTCAAAATGATAGCCTACAAACTCACAGTTCTAAGCAGATATTTCGACAATTCGGCAGGTATGTAAACTAGAATTATGAAAAGACTCAAACATACAAACAACATCATCTCTAGTAAAGCCATTGAGCAATCTTTGTCTTTCGGTTGCAAGCCTCGAGTTCCAATACCTGCATAAAAAATGAAATTCTTAATGCTACTAGCACATAAACTCTCTCTGGTATTGTTCACTGAACAATATTTATGTAATAAAATGAGATGGGTGATGTATCAATGCATCCACCAGCATTATAGATGAAACACTTAAGGATTCAGTAACCACAAAATTATTGAGAGGTGGAGAGAAGAAACAATTACAAAAAAAAGAAATCTTTAGATGACTGCAAGAGAATTGAACAAAGTGATTTAAGAATCTCGTGATGAAATTGGTAGCTTCATTTTGGAGTTTAAAGGAAAGGAGGTTTCAGATTCAGGAGATAATTGCCTATTGAGACCCTCAACTCTCCTGAGGATGTTGTAGAAGAGTAAATGCTTAATTCAGATATCCAACGAATTGCTCATGGAGCCACCATCATGCATTAATACCCGTAGCAGGATGACGTTATGTTCAAAACATGGAATCCAAAGGGCATGAGATTTTAAAATGTTCGATACCATAATGCAAAGGACAGATTATAAGATTTCAGACAAATTAAAAGAACCTTGTTCTCAAACAGCATGAGAGAAAAGACATGTAAATTTTGAGTCAATCTCAATTAATTTGTTGGAAAAGTGTACGTACACTGTAGCCAAATCAACATTAAATCGTAGTCCATTCTCAACAACCATGGTAACAAGAGAGTGATTTCCAGCTAAAACCTCAAGTTGCATTGTTCTGTAATCATTATGGATGGCATCAATCTTGTTAACAACTGTCTGTATCTTTGGTTTATGTTTATCCAGAACAACCTGTAATAGAATACTTGTAACATTACAAAAACTTAATAAGAGATTATTTATTCCTTCATTTGTGTTTTCATAAGAAGCACCTTTGCTATGAGCTTCTTGTAAGGCAGATGCTCGTCTCTCAAATTCAGGTGAGCAATATGCCCAACTGTCTCAAAAGCTGAGGGGACGATCATATCTTTTGGTAACAAAGTCTCCAAGACCTGTAAAGATGATTAAATATTAGAGATCCTGTTGCCTGGCACCCTAGTGCAGCAAGCTCCATTGCTTTACAGTTGAGAGTGATCAGTAACCTTCTCAACAGCTTATTTAACTAAAGAGTGTTATGGAAAAGAGAATTTCTGGAAAGTTAAAGACTTTCAAAGTAAATTTGTTTAAAGAGAAACGGTAAACTATCAGCTTGAAGCACACTCAACATAAGTTTTATTACTCAAGCTTGGTTTGACTTAACTAGCTCTTTAGAAAAGTCCATGCACGACCAGATCAGAATCTTAAGTTTGATTAATTGGCATCATAATACCAAAAGCTTAAATGAAAATAAGCAGCCTGCATGACATGATGACCATGATGACAGATTATACATCAAGACTGTTAAAGAGCGTATCAAATTTACAAGGAGCAGTTTTTCCTATTTTACTTTTCCCTTTATAAGTAAGAGGAAATTCCTTGAACGACTTGAGAAAAATGATTGATATCTTCAGCCTACGTAGATAAAACTTAACAAACAAAAACAGAGCGAGTATGACCATAAAAGAACTCAAGGGTATGTCTACCTCATTCATCTGCCAGTATTCATAAAACAAAGTCAACTTGCATCTAACGAGCTCAAAGGTCGATGTCGAGTTGTCCTTCATTGCTTCCTCAAATGCAACCTGAAGGGTACAATATCAGATGTAATCTCCAGACGCACAAGCATATAATATAATGAAACCTATTATATCAATAAATTTACACAACAAATCACAGTATAAAGCATTGCATGATTCGGCAAGTAACTAGTTGCACAAAAAATACTAGAATTCAAGCAACTTTTACCTAGGTAGCTATGCCTTTGTTACACCCAGCTCTGATCAGTTCAACAAGAAACTAACAAGCGAGTGAATTACAATCAAGGCCTTGATGTTGCGTATATGTTTAATCTTGGCAAAGACAACTGCAATCAGTTCCCACACATTAAGGCAGAAAAATTACTCCGGCATGACAAGTATAATCCCCCACACAATTGGAGATAGTACCAAGCTCAGACCTTTATTAGTGAAACAATAACTCAGGATTGACAAATAAAATTCCACAGATACTTGGACGTAAAGCCAAACTCAGACCTTCATCATTTAAATATTTGGCCACAAACAATCTTCCATAGATGACA
>JANSVB020000470.1:1478438-1489650 GCA_025504935.2 Erythroxylum haughtii
GCCCGCGAGGTATGGAGCTCGCGCCCGCGAGGAAGAAACGAACAGAAAGTTGAGATTTTTCTCCAAGCCTCTTAAACTCTCACCCATGCTTTCTAACATATTCCTAACACCAATTACACTTGTAATCTTGCAAGATTCACCCTGAAAGAATAAAAGCATCTATCATTAACAGCAAAATACTTGACATAATTTTCACCACTCAAGAAGAGCTTGTTTCAGAAGAAATGTGTGCTTCTCCGAAAATTGATCTTCTCAAGATAAAAAAAAAGGAGCTTAGATACCTGGGTCGTCCATGTGAGAAAGCAACCAATTCATTGCCTCTTCTACCCCAACATTTGAGGTGTTAATCGCAGCTTTCTGACAGTGGAGATGATTAAAGCCCATTGAGACAAGCTGAGAAACAATATCTTCACTGGCCACAACTGCCACCTCTTTGCCAGGGACTGTGAATTATAATTATAGCATCAAATGACACTCTAAGCTCCTCCAAACAGATAAGGAAATAAAAGAATAGATCTACCATCAACCCGCAAGAAAATTACATTCTAGCATTGAAGTTCTAACACATCATGCACAGCATCTTAAAACACTACAAGGTGAAAACAATATCAAAAGGTTCAGAAAAAACTACAGATACTTAAATTCATATAACACCAAGGATCAACTGCTGATACTTAGATTCATATAACACTAAGGATTTAAGGATAGTTAAATTCATATAACACCAAGGATTTATGGATAGGATACTTCACCCCTTAAGAATATTTCTGGCAATGCAATCAAAAACCAACAGAAATAAGAGAATGTGCTCCTTAAACACACATAAAGATGGGGCAAATTTCCCAAAGTCCTAACATACAAAAGTTGAACAAAAAAGAAAACACGACAAGAACAAGGCAGATCAAATATATGGAGTCAAAATTTAATGATATAAGAAAAAATTTAAATTGTATAAGAACAGGGATAAAGCAAAACGAACGCATGGCAACTTCATGCAGAATGACATGAAGTTCAACAATGAAACAAGAATTAGGGTTCTGAGAAAATTTTTAGAATATGTATTCAAACTTTAAATGAAAATAAGACTGATCTTCTCTCTGTAAACTTATCAAATTAGAAGATGTGATGATTTCTTCTAAAAGTGAATCTTATACCCAAGGAGTGGTTCTTAGTTTCTTAATCCTAGGAGTAATTCCTAAAACTATCATTGTTTAGTTTTCTCTACTAAAAATCCAGCAATCCTGAATTGAAATTCTAGGAAACCTAACCTGCTGAAATTCAGACATAAAATTTGATGTGCAGCAAACATAAATAAAATTGAGTACCCAGAGCTTTCAATTTACGTGAGTTATATTAACTAGCTGACATATCTGCTATTCATCCTACATCTGTAACACTGCCAACTTCCTTCAAAGCAGCATCCTGTAATATCTAGGACATGTTATCCCCTTCACCCTTTCCACCCCATACCTAAAGTAAATGTGAATAAAAAGATTAAAAGGTGGAGATGCAAGGAAATATTGATAACAGTTCCAGGACAATCCTCCAGGTAATGATGCATCCCGACCAATTATTTTCAGTAATACATATGATGAAGTGACAAATAACCATTAAGCATAGTGGCTCAATGGGAGAGGAGGGTTAAACAAGGTTCACTAATTCCCTGTAGTGACTTTCTCTCATTCTACACCATAAGGCCAAACCATAAGAGACTACATGAAATTAAGCTAAGAATGCAAATCTTCTGTGCACCTTCAACAAAATAAAAATAGCACTCAATTCAAAATCTCCAGAAAGTATGTCACCTACCATCATCAGGTAGCAGCTCCTCCCCAGGCTGAAGGCCCTTGCTTCGCATGTGGCTAATATCTATTATATCAGGAACATCAATATAGACATCTGCATGTGACACAGATCAGTAAAAGTAACACTTTGGTATGGTTATGATTTAAGAGAAACAAATGCAAGACAAGTAATGAAGCCAAGAGAGACTTTACTGAGCTTTTTTGGCACCCAGCCTTCTTCCATAACAAATTTCCGCATATGCAACACAAGATAATCTGGAAATGAAGTCAGCCCAGCAGTCCTGCAGCGCGGTAAAAATTTGTGGAATGAACAATATTTCCACCAGTTTGCTACTAAAGTATCATTGGCCTACCCTTTGCTACTTTTTTATGAATCTGATAATATTACAAATCTTACTTTAGTGCTGTGGTCTTAGCCTTCAATGTCGTGCTATAAAAATCTTGAACCTCCTCTGGAGCTGAAAAGTTAGCTAGACATGCTTCTAAAGGAACCCTTGGTCGTACAATATCATCAGCAGACCTGTCATACTTGGTGTGGTAAGACAAAATATTTAAATATCAAAAGTTGACAGCAAATTACTACTACTTACACATCCTTCCCTTCTGATAATTTTACTGCTTTCAATTTCTGGAAAGCTTCTAGTTCATCTGAATTCACAAAAGAGAAACGCAGAAAGTTGGCAAACCTATTTAACTAATAACAATGACTAAAAATAAATAGGAAAAACAGAGAGGAAACCAGACCTTTATTGATGGCCTCGTGTAATGGAATATTCAGAGACAGAATGTAGTCAAGTCTTCTATTATAAGCAACCTTTCCAGATGAACACAAGATACGATCTTCAATACCAAACTTAAAACTCCTAGAAGGGTCCAACTCGGGTCTCCCACCATTAACACGTTCAACTTGGTCAAGGAAATGTAGGAAGAACTCTAACGCATCCTACATAAAAGTGGAGGTGGGATATCAATCAAACATCATCGGTTAAGGGTTACTATATTTCTCCAACAAATCCATGTTTGTACAATTGATTGCAAAATATGACATGTATAATAACTACCTTCCCCGCCCAAGAAAGAAAAAGAAAAATGAACGATGAAAACTAAAATCACTTGTCACCAATAAGAAACAAAAAGAAAACATAATTTATGTGCAAAGTTCCTTTCAAAAGTCTTGGAACTCTGTTTATTCTTAATGGTTATGGAATTGCAATATCAAAGGCATCCATGAAACCATCATGTTCTCACTGTCACTCCAATTTGTTTGAAGGACAAAAAAGATGCAAATAAGAGTTGAGAAAGGAAAAATAAATGAATGAAACAACATTTGTTCCCCTCATCTTTTGCCAAACAACTTTCAAATAGCTAAATATTATAGGTATCTCTGCTCCTTCTTCTCTTAAACACATGTTCATCAAATGCAAGTAATTCAGGTCTATAAAAGGAGAGTTACCATTGAACTAATTGATCGAGTACTATAATAAGTATACCTGCTGTCTCATTGATGAAAACTCCGGGTGACTAGCAGCAATGATAGACTTGAACATGCGTGGGGGTATCCCTTCCTGTTTCTGTTGTTTGACGGTAGTAGATCAAAAAAAAAAGAGAGATTTAAGTATCAACCATATACAAGACAAGCACATTGTATCTCATTAAGTCTAAACTTGCAAAATAAGTTAAAATTTCCATTGGGTATACACTGAAATTAATATCTAAATCCATAAGTTTTCGAAAAGCAAACAAAAGTCAAAAATATTGTTAAAAGAAGCATATCAGATAATCTGATGCTGTTAAAAAAAATTTCCTAGACAACAATACTTATCCACCAGCCACTCCAGCTGGACAGAAAGGTTACAGTTAGGGGTCAAATCTTGACATTGCATCATTCACCTTATCATCTTTCTGGATGACATATAAAAATGAAAAACCGATAAAATACTAAGAAACTAGTAACATAAAGGATGATAGAATGTTTCATTGGCCATGCCTCCTGTGCAGGAACTGAGTATTTTCCGGACAATAATCCATGCGCCAGTTTTGTTCTGTCATATAGAGACAAGTCATCAAAGAGAGGACCAAAGTATATCAGCAATATGATAATGTTCGCATTCATTAAGTTCACTAAAATAGTTGGTGTGATATATGACCAACCAAGATACTTGAAAAAGACAAAGGAAATACAAACAAACTTGAGATGTTAAAAAAATTAACAGTAATAACAGAGAAAGAGCAAGAGAGAAATTAACAGGAACAGATAAGGCAAACAGTTTGGATCATAATATGTAAGTTACTTACAATTGCATATTTAAATCCACAGTTGGATCAGCTGGAGCCATCTCAAAAGCCATTTTTAAGCTTTGAGTCGTATAGTATCTGCTTACAGAAGGATCAAACAACCAATATGCATGCGTTAATAACATAACATAGTTAAGTTGATGTTAACATTCACAAACTCATTTATACACAGAGACAAACAAGAATATAAGCATTGACCTTGAACAGAAGTAATGTGTTGAGAACACAACTTGAATAGTTGCAGCCATGTAGCAACTGCAAGAAGGATATATATTAGAAAGAAGGGAACTAAAGTGTCATGTTTCTGGACGCACTTTCCTACACAAAATTACCTGTTTCCAAGATTCACAAGCCCTGTATATCCTGGTCCAAAAATTGGTTCAACATCCTTCCCACTTTCTTGAATTCGATTCCAATCAAAGTTGGTATTCTGGTCAAGTTCCCTTTCAGCAGTAGTCATTTCAGTCTAAAACCAAACAGAACAATCTTAGCTTCCAACAAAATCTGTTTATCATGATAGACCAGCAAGGTACAAGGGGAAATGTAACCGAGATTACATCAGAAAAGATGTCATAATGTTATCTAGTTATCCTAGTGGAACACATAAAAATCCATGCTTCCAGCAAACCAAACACAACAAACTAACCAAGCTGGAGATATGATATAAAAGACATCAAAAACATCAAACTGGGCTGTTGACTAAAATATCGGAAGTGAAAAAGAAAAACTTCACAGCTATGACCATACAGTGATATTAGTTAGCAGGTCCTAAATGTTTCCCTGTTAAAAAAGAGTACCTCTGTACTCTACAAACAGAAATGGACCTATGTCTTTTATATTTTATTATCGTTGATTTCCCTTTCCCTTTCTATCTCTTCAAGTATTAATTGCGTTAGGACACCAAATTAATGACTACAGTATTCAACCTCTCTTCACTGTCAACATAAACTACTTCCTTGGTTAACCTTTCACCAAGTCATTAACATAAAATATACATATGCATCATGAGTCCTTTCTCACCAACATTTTAAGAGCCTCTTAACAGAGGATGTACAGATCAGAACTTCAAACAAATAAAAATGATCAATTTAAATTCCCTTGTGTAGTCCATATAAATAACTACATGTTCAATCATTTAGCAACAAGCATCAAATTTCACATTTTCTGCACCAAAAATTGAAATGAATAGATAGTCCCCTCTAATATTGCAGACCATGTCAAAACTTACCTTTTGCAGTGAAGAAAAGTCGATGCCAAAAAATGCCAGATGCTGGGCTAATAATGGGTCCAGAACACTATCATCCTCTGGATAAGAGAAAACATCTGAGCTGCCACAATGCGTCATGTTCATGAGTTCCAGGAAAATGCATCCAACAGATCTCAACTGAAAGATTATGTAATAATCACTCAACAAGTGAAAATAAACTCTAATGACTAAAGTTTCTCTGCTATTCCAAATGACAAGTTTAATTTGCCACATAAATATAAAGCATGTTAAGTTGGAGAGTTAAACTTTTTGGCCAATCTCCTCCATCTTAGAGAAATCATTTTTTAAGTCATGTGCATCCTATCTCGACTTATGAGTTTTAAGTCTCTCAGTATTAAAAACAGTCCCCTATACTTATTGCTACAAGAACATGTCATACATACTTGAGAAGCGTTATTGAATTTTATTTTTCATAACCATACCACATTCAATGACTATTGTTATCTAATACTGATTGGTACCCTTAATATTTCTATGTCCAACCAAAAAACATCTACTCAAGGAAATGCACTGTTTCCTTAAGTCCATAATTATCGAAAATATAATTTGCATGATATATGGTAAGAAAATTATGGCTTCCTCACACACAACATGGTGTTACCTGCTGCTTCCAAATCAGCTGTAATTGTCCCAAGCTTGACTGAGAGGGGATAGCCTGTTTCTTTGTAGTATTCAACAGCATGGTTGTTACCACCAGTTCCATCCCAATTTCTCCGCCCGCAAAGGATAGTGCCATCGGTAAGATTCAGCCACAGATTCTCTTTTTTCTCGCACTTCGCACATTTCCAACCAGAAGGAGGAACAATAACACCATTGTCAATCTGTTGTAAATTCATAGCATATGCACTAACTTGCTTCTTATCAGCTGCCCAAGTAGCAAGTGTCTCTTTTCGCTCTGCACCCTCAGCCATTAAAATAGCATCGACAGCCAACCTTACCTGTAGCATTCAGAAAGGTGGTTAACACATTGAGGCCTTGATTTCAGATAACGGAAATTCATAACACACGACCAATATGGACCTTTTCAGGCAGCTCCACTGAAGGAAATGGAAAACTAACATAGTCAGGCAAAATGACTACACTGTGAGTTTCATCATATCCAGGTTCATCATTTTCAAACCCTCCATCAACACCTACATATTGATAGATCATACGGGTTACGTACATCAGTTCAAAAGGCAGCAACTTAACTTGAAATCGCGTACCTATAGCCAAGAGAGTGGGTTTCTTGGAAGGGCGATCTTCAGGAAGTGGCTTGTTAGTATGTTTGATATGCAAATACACGGGGTTTCCAGTCTTTTCATAGTTCCAGCCCACATAATCCTTCCCAAAAGCAAGAAAGCTGGTCATGTCGACGAACAACCCACCTTCAGACCTCTAAAATTTATTACACAGAATCCACAATTATTCAAACCCATCAAAGAAACAGCAAAAAATAGTTGTATTAGTTGCAAGAAAATCTCAAAGAAAGAAATTTCTTGGGAACCAAACAGAAAATAGAAGTAGAAATTTCCAAAGAACGTAAAATACCGGAGTGTCGAAGGAGACACAGCATTCTTGTTTGTAGATGCGATTCGAGGGTTCGGGGATCCGAACCCGAGAGAGACTAGACCGGAGCAGCTCCATCATCCACTCCTCTCTTCCTCACTACCTAGCACTTACAATACTATTCGACGAATGCTTTTTTTTCCTTCTTCGAGCTTTGCCGGTTTGCCCTAAACTAAAACAGAAGGACAATGTCAGTTGTAAAGAGAGAGACGGAGAAACGTACAAAGCTTGTCAGCCAGGGTTTTAGTGATGATAAAAAGGGTGTATTTAACCTTTAAAGTTTACCTCTGTGACAAATTTATCCAAGAGAATATAAATTAAATCGTATCATTTAAGTAACATTCAAATTCAAATTAACACAAAAAATGACAGAAGTATAACGCCATTAAGTTGATGGCAAGTTAACGAATATGTGACATATATTCATAACATTTTATCTTAATATAAGTCTCGTATAGTCACATAAATTTGATGTAACAGTAGAAGACCCATGTATTTAAATTGAAATATTTAAATCAAATTAATATAAAAATGTAAGACTCATTCATAAAATTTAACCCTAAATATTATTAATTTAATAAATTAACTTAATTTATTAATTAATAACTTTATCCTATTGGCCCTGATTTCAAGGTAGAATTCCTAGACTGAATCTTTTATTTCGTTTCTAAATCTTCCAACCAACTCTTCGTGCAAACTCGAGCATTCTTTTTTGGGTCTGACTAAACTTGGTTCTGAAATGTTTCCTTGAACTAGGAGGCACAATTAATGTTAGGTTTTTCGAGAAAGCTAAGAGCATGTATGAAGCGGATGGATAATAGGAGGAGGAGAGGATTTCGAGTTATTAGGGCGTTGCGGCGAAGGAAGAGGGCGGTGGCAATGGAGAGGTTGGTATCTAATAGTAACGGTGGTGATGGATAAAAGAGAGGGTGTGTCCTTCGAATCACGGCGGTGGAAGTGGCAGTGGCAACGCAAGCAATGCATTTTAATGAAATGGGTACAACTCCTCTAAGAGTTATCCTTAGCTAAATGTCTTGACAAGCATAACTTGTTGCTGCAACAAATTTAGTTGTTGTAATTAACAAAGTGATAATTGGTTGACTCGTGGAAGATCACAAAATATACCCTATCCCATGTATACAAACATGACTTGAAGTGCTTCTTATACCATCTTAATCTCTTGCCTAATCATTGTCAATAAACCCATCAAACTAGATTTTTCATATTCATTGTAAAATAACCTAAAGTCTTTAGTTCATTGCAAGTAATGAAGGGTTCTTTTAGATGCTAACAAATGAATTTCTGTAGGATTTTTTATATACTTGCAGATCAAGCTTCCAACATACATTATGTCTAGTCTTATTGTAGTCGTATAAACACTCCAATTGAGTGTGACTTGAAGCTATACAATGATCATGAAGGGAAGAAGGTTGATAACATGCTTTTAAAGCAAATTGTGGGTACTTTTAAGAGAGAAAGATCCCATCTTTTAATTGCACTACTTATATGCCTAGAAAGTAATGCATCATACTAAAATCAGAGATTTCAAACTCATTATAAACTTCTTAACGCAAACATGGCAATGCATTTTTTGGTGAACTTAAGGCCATCGACATATAAGTAGACTATGAGTATTTTATCTTCAGTCTTAACAAACAGTGTATACTCATAAAGACATTTCATGAAACCAACCTTAAGAAGTAAGTCTCAATGCAATTATACCAAGCCTATGACTTATTTTTCCTATCAAGAGCTTTCTTCAATCTATAAACCTTATGCTCACTTTTAACTTTAACATACCCAATGGGTTCTTTAACTTCCTCCAAGTGCATATGTAGGAATACCAATTTAACATCAAGTTGGAAAATCAAACAAGAATTCTATATTGCTAATAGAACCAACAACCTAATTGTGTCATGTCTTGCAATCTAAGAGAAAACTTCTGTATAGTCAACCTAATAAGTGTTCTTTATATTTGTCAACTTCACCATTTTTTCATATTTGTTTTAAAGACCCAATTTACACCAATGACTTTGTTCTCCTTCAGTAGATCAGATATCTCTCAAATATCATTCCTTTCAATGCCATTGAATTTTCATCCGTTGCTTTTTGTCATTTTTCTTCTTTGATGACACTTTCAAAAGTTTAGATTCACAATATGAAAACAAAGCAAAGTGAGCTATTGGATTTTCTAATAATCTAGTTACCTCATAATCTTTCATCCAAGCAAGAATTCTTCTAATAGGATAAAGAAATTGAACTTCTTCCTTATTAAATACATAGGATGTTGGTAAAGTTTTAGTGGCTACTGAAGTTGCTTTCTTTTAACTTTTAGGTATACAAAGTGTTCCAAGTTGCTCATATTCAACATTATTGTCACAAAGGACTTGGATAAGATGCTACCTATTCCAATCCTAAGTATTCTCTTTATAAAAAATAGCATTCTTATAAGTCACAATCTTCTCTTTTAGTGGATTAAATAATTTGTGTTCTTTGGATGCTTTACTTACACTAAGAAAAATGCATTTTTTAGCCTTATCATCAAGTTTCTTCACCCATAAGCATACTTGATATATCCAAAGCTTCTAAAGTGATCTGTATTTGGTCTTCTCCCACTTCGAGCCTCTTTTAGTGTCATTTTAAATAGCAAAAGTTGGAGTTTTTTTTAAAGATATAAATGCTCCAATTCACTACTTTTAGTCAAAAGATTTCTAAACTATTCCCCTTGCCAATAGCTTCTCACCATATTGAGATTAGTTTAGTTTTTCCTCTTTAAAAACAATATTTTGTTATAGTGTCTTTAGATCCCAAGCTCTGCATAAAAATTTCCAAATTGTTATGAGCAATATTTGTTACCATTATTGTTGGGCCTCAAATTTTTTATTTTTTTTATTAAGCATAATTTGAATAAATTTGGTGGTCTTGCTAGATAAACCATTTTATTTGGAGTTAATTATTATGCCAAAGCTAGAATTAAATTAGTGTATGATTAAGGTATTAGATTATGGCCTAAAGTAAGTAGTTGTTGGATTAAATGAAAGAAGGGGTAGAATTGGAACATCACTTAAGCCTAAAGGTTATAAGGCTTATATGGGAGGGCAAAAAGGGACATTTGATGATTATTATAGTGTAGAATTAGAAGAAGAAAATTTTGGCTTGTTTGAGAAGGGAAAGCATCGTGGGTGTGAGAAGAAAAGAAGAAGAGGAGAAAATCAAGCTAGGGTTGTGGAGATCTTAAAGAGTTTGAAGCTAAACAAGTAAGTACAAGCATTCTTATTTTCTTGATTTGTTGGATTAACCATGTTTAATGATAGTTAGAAGTGAAAATGAAGTTGAATGTATATAGAGAGTTGTTGATGAATGGTGTATGAAAATGCTGTAATCTTTTAGGGTTAATGATCAAAGATAGATTATGATGTATTTGTGGATGATTTTGGGTTGAAATGGAGTTGGAAATGAAGTAGAAGGGATGGTTTAGGTTTAAGATAGATTATATGTGAAAGGTGGGAAGAAAAATCTGGAAAATGAAATGTTCTGCGTTGCCTCTGTTCGTCGCGGCCAACTCAGGGGTTCACCACGGTGAACTTGTAAGATTTCGGGCTAAGTGAACTTTCTAGCACCGAATATGCTTTGGTATTTTGAGCGTAACTTTCTGTGTAATTATCCGAATGAAGTGATTTTTTATTTGAAGTAAACTAAAGACATAGGGCTACAAGTTGTCTGAAGAAATCAAGTTTCAATTCAATCTTTAAGAACCTCAATGCTTTTATGGAAGTTAAGTATAGGATATTGTTTCAATATAAGGATAGTCCCCACATGTTTGGAGTATAACTTTTGGATTTCTAAACCAAATTGAATAATTTTGGTATTGTTAGAAACTTGAGATAATGGGGGACATTTTTCTATAAGAAAGTATCATCAAGTTTCTTCTTTTACCTGATCAAAATGATCATGGAAAATTGACCTAAAAGTATAGATTTTGAAAGGGTTATAGTTGAATTTTAGCATTTTGATTATTGAAGCCTTATGAGTTTTCTTTGAATGTTGTTTGAATGAGAACTTGGTTTGTTATAGGAAACCAAGCAAGCCCTATCCGAGAGCAAGAGGAAAGTCAATCTTAAACTTGGACTCCAAGTGAAATTAGGTGGGTAACATGTTTTTAGTTATTATGTGATTGGGAAAATTCTTGCCTATGTGTGTGTATGTGTAACTTGCTTAATAGTGAATTATGCAATTGTTGAAAATGCATTGTGATTTATGAGTTTTGATCAAGTTATGCCATTGAAACATGTCATGG
>JANSVB020000470.1:1500525-1517657 GCA_025504935.2 Erythroxylum haughtii
CTTGAGGGAGACGACTTTAGAATATTCACTGTGCGGGTACTAGGACGATTCTGTGCGCTTGCAGAAAGTTTCGATCATTATTCCAAAATGTCCTCAAAACAGGTTTAGTATAGTTGAAGGTAAGTACTGCTTTCCATCAAATGTCTTCGAATGTTTGGGTTCCGAAAATGGGATTCAACAGTTAAGGTATCAGAGCGATAGTTGGATTCCAGAAACGGGATCCAATACAAAAACTTCCCTACTATAGCACATTACTCAGCTTTTCCCCAGGGAATTGCATTTTTGTTATAGATCTCTTTTGTTCTAGGAAAATTGATGGTGACATATACTTTAACCTTTATCATTAGTGTCTCGTGATCCTTCTTTAAGGCTTGAAATTGTGTACCTTTGGCCTTGACAAAGCCTTAATATTCTTCTTTATAGAGTCTCAAATATTCGAAGAGGTATCTTTACAAAGAATAGTTTCCAATATGGGATAATCAATAGCCTAAAAGAAAGGTTTTTTTTTATACTTTTAGATCCTTGAGCTTTCTTGCTTCAAATTCAACTTTCTAGGAATTTGTCAAAGTCACATCTACTAGTGGCTCTTGAATTCCTAATTCATCCAACTGTAAAATACTCCCTTGATTGCAAAAAATTCTCCACGAACTTGCTCCAATGGTCATAGTATCCATCAAAGTGTTAGATAGATGCTCACACAAAATTGAATTATGTGACCATTTAATAAGTGAAGAAGCGAATTTTTGGTTCCCTCACGTGTTTCACTCTTAGGATCCCAAGCTTTGATACTATTGATAGATACAAAGCAATAAACAAAGAAGGAATATTTATGAAGAAGAAGATAGATGGCTAGAAAAACTTACTTTTATTTACAACTTTGCAACCTTCTTATAAACAAAAATACATAACAAAAATACCACCGAAATATTAGTCATAACAACCATGATCTATATAAACCAATTACTCCACTAACTCCAAAATAATCTTTACCATAACTCTTAAAAATCAGAATAACTTAGACTATATAATTGACAAATAGCAATTTCTTATCGACTAGTAAACTCCTAAGTAATAAATCATATAGATGTGCAAAAAAAGTAAAATTATTACTTCAACATACATTATAATAAATTCTTACTGGATGCTAATAAAGTAACAAACGTTGGAGAAGCTTCAATCAAGGAAGTTGCTTGTCGGTAGAATTTTAATAAAAAGTTTACAAGTTATGACCTTTTATCTCAAAGTTCTCTTGTGTCATCTATTTGGCTTGCTGGAATGAAAGGCAATGGTCAACAATTGCAGCTACCATGGTTAAAAAGGGAGGAGGCTGGAGATCAACAATTACAACTTAGACAACTAATTGTTACCTATCCAAAACCGTGTGAGGAAGGCCTATAAATAAGCCTCCCCAGTTCATTTGTAAAGCATCCCTTTTTAGAAATTTTATTATTCGGATCCAAAATCTCTGTAGAGAGTGTTTATCATATTTCTTGGTTTTTACCATAATTCATTTAAGTAGTTTTTCGCGTAAAATCTGTATATTCAATTATCTCAAATTTATTTATTGTAATCTTGTTCTAATCTGGTCAATTTTCTCAACAAGTGGTATCAGAGTGTAGTTTGCGTGTGTAGGTCTGCTTATCGTATGCTCTGTGATTGCCACTAAATAGTGGATCCTCCACATTAGAAAATAAGTTAGATCACTATTTGAAGATACTGGACATTATTCACATATATTGTTACCATTTAAGTGTATAGTCATTATTAACGTGTACGGTTACCATTCATGAATCAGTTACTATTCACGTAAAATAGTAGGAGTTGATTCTTTGACCAAAAAAGTTTGTGATAAAAGCAACGGTGCCAAAATTTGAGATAGAAAAATTCAACAGGGGTAATTTCTCGCTGTAGAAGTTGAAAATGAAGACTATCTTAAGAACAAGTAATTGTCTAATAGCTATAAGTGAAAGGCTGACTGAATATACAGATAATATTAAGTAGAACTAGATGGACGAGAAAGTTATTGCAAATCTTCATATGGTACTAGTAGATGGGGTGTTATTGCAAATCTTAAGACGAAACTCTATACTCTTTGTATTATGGAATCTACTTCGGTGACAGAGCACATCAATCCCTTGAATTCTCTATTCTCTCAACTCACTTTGTTGGGTTGTAAAATAGAGCCAAACAAATGTGTTAAGCTTCTACTTCAAAGTTTACCTGATTCGTATGATTTACGCATCATCAACATAACAAATAATATCCTTACAAATGTTTTAGTCTTCGATGATGTTGTAGTTGATGTCTTAGAATAGGAAGATCGGCGCTAGAATAAGGAAAACAAGCAGGTATGTTCACAATATGTGACAGTGATAAGATGGAAATCAATAGAACAAGGTCATACTACAAGCAATAATCATGGTAGATCAAAATCAAGAAGTAAGAAGAATTTAAAATGCTATAATTGTGACAAGAAAGGTCACCTAAAGAAAGATTGTTAAAATTTAAAGAAAATTTCCAATCTTCAAGGAAAATTGGCAAGTTGTTTCGATGATGGAGATGCTCTACATTATGAAGCAGCAACAACTAATGAAGGCAGGAAAAGATTTAATGAAGTATGGCTTCTTGATTTATAAGCTACATTCCACATGGCCTCTCAAAGAGAATGGTTCTATCATTATGAACCTATCTATGGAGGACCTGTGTACAGTTGCAATGATCATTCCTTAAAGATCGTTGACATTTTGAAGATATAGCAACATATGGAGGGTTTGAAGAAGAACCTATTGTCTGTAGGACATTTGGATGATCTTGGGTGCAAGATCAATGGTGAGAATGAGATCATTAAAATAATGAAAGGAGCACTTGTACTTACGAAGGGAGAAAAGATAGCTGCAAATTTATACATGGTAAAGGAAGAGACTTTGCAGGAAGCTAAAGCATCAGTTGTCTGAAGTAGTTCAAGTGAAAGATCAGCAATGATGTGGCATAAAAAACTTAGGCATATGTCTAAACAAGGAATGAAAATCCTTGCAGAGCAGCAGCTACTTTTTAGACTTGCAAAATTATTACTTCCTTTTTGTGAGCATTGTATTACAAGTAAGCAGCATCGTTTGAAATTCAACACATCAAATTCTAGAAGCAAGGTTATTCTAGAATTGTTTTACTTTGATGTATGGCAAGCACTAATTCCATCCCTACAAGGAGCAAATTATTTTGTGTCATTGACTGATAATTATTCCAAGAGATGTTGAGTGTATCCAATCAAGTGGAAGTCAGATGTGTTTCCAGTCTTCAAAATCTACAAAGCTAGATTTGAGCTTGAATCTGAAAAGAAGATCAAGTGTTTGAGGACAGATAATGGAGGAGAATCTACTGGTGATGATTTTGAAAGATTCTGCAAGCAAGAAGGGATCAAAAGATAGTTCATAATACTATACACTCCTCAATAAAATGGAGTGGCAATGTTGATGAACAGAACTTTGTTATAAAAAACAAGAGCGATGTTAAAAACTACAGGCTTAAAGAAGAAATTTTGGATATAAGTAGTCAATATCGTTTGTTATATGATGATTTGGTCGCTATCAACTATAATTAAGTTAAAGACGCCAATGAAGATGTGGACTGGTAAACCAGTTGATTATTCAAACCTCATGTATTTGGAAGTCTAATGTACGTGATGTACAATGCCTATGAAATTACAAAGCTGGATTCCAAATCCACGAAATGCATATTCATGGGATATGCTAACGAAGTAAAAGGGTATCCCTTATAAGATCCCACTACTTATAAGGTCATAGTCAACAGGGATGTTGTCTTTGTAGGAGGTTAACTACAATGGGATAAAGGAGATGATAACACTTCAAAAGAAAATTCGAAGACTTCAATTGTATAGGTGGGAAGCGAAGTTGAACAAGAAGATTCTTTTGAAGCAACACCAGCACGACATATAAGAATCAGCTGAAGATGAAGTTCCAGAATTCGTCAATTGAATGGCACAAAAAACTAACCAGATGGTCATTCTGATTACATTATGGAAAGTAATGTTACATATTGTCTTTTGACAAAGGAAGGGGAGCCATCAACTCCTCAAGAAGTAATGAGTAACTCAAATACATCTTTGCGGAAGGCAGCAATGCAGCATAAAATTGAAGCTCTTTATGAGAATAAGGCTTGGGAGCTCATGTCACTACCACATGGAAGAAAGTCTATTGGAAATAAATGGGTTTCAAGATTAAGAGAAATTAAGAATATCAAGTGGAGAGATATTGTGAAAGATTAGTGGTGAAAAGATATGCTCAGAAAGAAAGAATTGACTTCAACGAAATATATTCTCTTGTGGTTCGACTCACTACAGTCTGAGTGGTCTTGGCAATGTGTGCTACATTTTATTTACATCTTGGATATCTAGATGTAAAGGCAATTTTTCTTCATGGAGATCTTGAAGAAGAAACTTATATGCTCCAACTAGAAGGTTTTAAAGAAAAAGGAAAGGAGAACTTGGTTTGTAGGTTGAACAAATCTTTATATGGTCTAAAGCAGGCATTGAGGTGTTGGTATAAAAGATTTCCTTTTTTCATTATAAGCCTTGGATACAACAGACTCAATGCAAATCCTTGTGCATATTTCAAGAGGTTTGATGAACGTGATTTCATTATCTTACTATTGTATGTAGATGACATGTTAGTCACAGGCCCTAACAAAGATCATCTCAAGGAGTTAAAGGCAAAATTGGCTAGGGAATTTGATATGAAGGACTTAGGACCTGTAAACAAGATTCTAGGGATGCAAATTCACCGAGACAGAAATAATATGAAGATATGGCTTTCTCAAAAGAATTATTTAAAGAAAATATTACGACGTTTCAACATGCAAGATTGTAAGTTAATTTCTACCCCACTTCTTATTAATTTCAATTTATCCTCTAAAATGAATCCTAACAGTGAAAAAGAGAGGATAGAGATGTCTCAAGTATCGTATGCATTAGCAATGGGAAGTTTAATGTTCACTATGATTTGTACAAGATCAAACATTGCATATGCAGTGGGAGTGGTTAGTTGATACATGGTGAATCCTGGCATAGAGCATTGGAATTTTTTAAAGAGGATCCTAAGATACATTAAGAGAACCTCAGATATTGCATTATGTCATGGAGGATCAGACTTTATTGTCAGTGGATGCGTTGATTCAGATTATATAGATGATCTTGACAAAAGCAAATCTACTACATGTTATATGTTTAAACTTGCTGGTGGAACTGTAAGTTAGGTTTCAAAACTACAATCAATTGTTGCTATGTCAACAACAAAAGTAAAATATGTAGCAGCTATACAAGTTATTAAAGAAGCAGTAAGGTAGAAAATGCTCTTGAAAGAACTCGGGCACAAATAAGAGAAAATTTCTTTATTTTGTGACATTTAGGATGCCTTGCTTCTTACGAGGAATCCAACATTTCATTTAAAGACTACACACATATGAGTATAATATCACTTCGTTCGTGAAAAAGTCAAAGAAGGAGTTGTAGATATGCAGAAAATTCATACCAAAGATAACTTAGCATATTTCATGATAAAGGTAATCAATAATGACAAGTTTATTTGGTGTCGATCCTCTCGTGTCCTGATAAAGACATTGAGCAACATGAAAATGACAAGATAGAAAAGATGGTGTGAAGATATGATTGATACTCAATCAAGTCTTCAAGTGGGAGATTGTTGGAATGATAGATAATGGTTAACAATTGCAGCTACCATAAAATCTTGTTTGTCAATTTCAAAATTTCTATATCGCTTAGTAAGGGTCAATAGAGTGTTTATCATATTTTTTTGTATAAAATATAGAGAGGATGTAACTAATGTTATTTCTTATATTGAAACTTTTATAATCTTGCTCGTAACTTTTATCCTAATTATTTAAAGGTTTTCCAATTAAAATCGATTATCTGAAATTTATTTGTTGTGATCCTACTCTAATCCGATCATTTTTCTCAATATGACTATCAAAGGAGTTGTGTTATGGGATAGTGGTCAACAGGGAAGAAAGTTGATAAAAATAGCTCTTAGATAAGTCAATGATGTCGTATTGACCGAAAGGGTAATAAAAGCTATCAAAGTGTTGATAGGCAATGGTACTTAACTTTCACTGATAACATATAGATAAATTTATATGTGAATACAAATGAAAAGTGGAAGAAGAAAGAACAACACAATATAAAGATAAAGAGATGATGATGATGATGGTGATGATGATAATAAAACTAAATAAATACAAATATATTTCTTAATTGAATTGGTAAAATATATTAAATATCTTGAAATATAAGTAAAATCTAAAAATATATCACAACTTTTTTTATCAAGTCAATATATATTTATATCTAAAAGAATTTGATTGTGTTACTTGTTGTTTTTCTAAAAAATTCAATACTAACAATTTTAACCTAAAATTTTGTAAAAATATTAATAATAAATGAATGCATTATCAAAATTTGTTTTTAAAATATCTGATGATGAAATTATTTTTTATAATTGTATAAAGATTGAAATTTTGAAAAATATAAAAAATGAACAAAAAGTTTAAACATTATCAAATTTTGTAGAGTGTCTTAAAAAAACATTTTGAACACCATGATGAAGTCTATTTTGAATAATATTAAATTCTATTATTATAATACTATAATAAAATAATTTTATTTTTGATATATAATGCTATAAAATAAAAAATAAAATTTGGCATATATTTAATAAATTACTAGAAAAATATAATATTTAAAATAATTTACCATAGATATATCAATTTGATCATTTTAAGGGGCTGTTGGTTCAAATAAGGTGATAGTAATAAAATGAGAATGGATGTAATCATTATAAATATGATGGTTGATTAGAATGAAGGAATGATTACCATTACTATTGACAAAAAAATTTGTTAAATTTTTGTTTCAAATTTTAATATGTTTTAATTAGCTATATTTAATTAATAAAAAATAACAAATATAATTAATTAATTAATTATATTGTAATATTATTTTAATTAATTATATTTTAATTATATATAATTACCAAAAAGATTTTAAAAAAAGAAGAAGAAGAAGAAGACAACTACTACCATGCCTGTGACATTGGTCCGTCACATAGGAATAATTTTCATTCCTCTAATGTTTGGAGGTATCGAATAATCGCCGAAAGTCTGATATCAAAGTATTATCCTTATAATAATAATAATCAACCAACCACTCCTTATTTATTATTTACCTATGGAACCCTTCTCAAACTTATCAACTAAGCACCCCCTAATTTAACTTCCAAAACTACTCATATGATATAGTTTCTATCTCTTCTTGGTTTCTATTATCTTTCTTAGTTTTTATGGGTTAAACTGGTCTATCGTTTTAAAAATTTACAATCTAAAGTTATATATATTTCCAATCATATTTATATGTTTCAAAGTGTTCTAATCATTCTTAAGCACGTTATAAGATTACAAACCAGGAAATATGATTACTTTACTAATAAATGGAGTCAAATATAATTTATCATTTTGGAGTAATTATCATTCGTTTGAATATGCAACTATACTGTCTCGTATGTATAGCAGTAAAGAAGTGATATTCATGACAGAAGTTAATGAACTCTTAACTCTCCCTTAAATGTGTTCAAAGCTCAGAGAAACTTCAGTAGTTAAATAAACATATGTGCAGTTTCGTATAGGGATCCACATACTGCATTTATTCAAATGGAAGCAAGATTTTGAAAGTAAAATAAAATATAAGAAACTTTATTACTTTAATGAACATACTAATTACATATATATATATGAGTCCATAGCTAATTAGTATCCACACAATTAATTAATCCAATTCCAAAGTAACTGAAAAGAAAAAACACCTTGATTTTATATATCTCAAAACTCTACCAAGATCAGCTGGCGATTATTGTGTGACTGGCATCTCAGAGAAGCCCACTAACATCCAATTCTAAGCTACATGGAATGCCAAACATGAACATATTGCTGCAATAACTATCCTTTTCATCTTCAGTACTACCATTGACATGAGTCGTTGAGGAAGAATTCAAGGGAGTAGTGCTGCAGGAAGTTGTTGATAGAACTGAAGTAAAACCCAAGTTTGGCAAGTTCTCAATCGTACGAGTGTTGATAGTGGACTGGCTATTAATCCGATTGCCACAGTTGGTTGTTGACGTAGGTTCTCCACTTGCTGGTGGCCAAGAATGCTGTAAAGGATTCTGCCAGCTGAATGTACTGGGGACGGTATCATAAAGTTGCTCCAAGTTGATTTCCGTGAATTGGGTTTGATTCAGAAGTTGAGAGCTTGAGTCTGTGTAGGTGTGAATTTGGTTTTGGACCTGGTTTGCTTCCGAGCTCTGGAATTGGTCATGAAGTTGGGCACTGACAAATATGTTATTTTCATGAAAACTTTTGAGATTAACATCATGGCTATGGCTATTGTCTTGCGATGACAGGAGAGAAGTGGCCAAGTTTAACAGATTTGGATTCAACAGGGATCCAAGACCAGGCAAGCTAGATAGATTGAGTTGATGAGATGATAACGATGAGTTGCTGAGAGATGAGTTGAGAACTGAGTACAGTTGAAGAAGATCAAGGCGTGGTTTATGAGTTACAGGATCAATTCCCATTCTCAACAGCTTTTTCTTTATATGGGTGTTCCAGTAGTTCTTGATCTCATTGTCAGTTCTTCCTGGTAAGCGAGCAGCAATTGTAGACCACCTGTAGAAATAGGAGGCAGTGAACATAGACCAAGTTTAGTACTTCCATAAGTAGTCGTTGGTCGAAGAATTGGGTATCTACTCTTGTCACTATGTCCTAATTAGCAATAATTGAGAAGTGTCTTCTTAGTTCTTTAAATCAATAAATGATGAAGAAATGTAAAAACAAGACCATAACATCTGGAAGTCTGCAAACTCACTTGTTTCCAAGAACACTATGAAGTTTTATGATTATCTCATCCTCTTCATATGAAAATTTTCCTCTCTTGATGTCAGGTCTCAAGTAATTAATCCACCGAAGTCTACAGCTCTTCCCACATCTTTTCAGCCCTATTTAATTTGCACCAGGAAGAAAACAAGTTGGAAAATTATAAACATCAGAAAACTATACATGAGCATATAGTTATCTCTAGCTGGATACCTGCATTCTTTGGGAGTGTTCTCCATCTCCCATGCCCATGTTTTTGAATATAATCAATCAACTTTTCATCTTCCTCTGCCGTCCATGGACCTTTCTTTAATCCACTTTTGTCAGAGCATGTTGATGATTTTGCCATATTGCTCCTTTCACAAAAGAGAAAATAATCTCTCAGACTAGCTAGTTTATGGAAAAAAATTGTGTGTGTGAAAGAGTGACAGACAGGAAGAAATAATGCAAATTCGGTATGTATGTTTAAGAGAACGTGGTCAGGGGTTTATGTATTTATATAGCAGACTCGAGAATGCAAGCAAGCTAAGCAAAGAACTGTAAGTCAATGGGGTTTGGTACCGTCCCAACTTTATTCATAACTTACTATACGTGTCTCGTAATATATATAGGCATTTATGATAATTTCTCACATGCCCAAGTTAACCTTCTTCTTTAATAAGAGCATTTCTGATGAACTAAATGAGAGAACTTATATAATTAAGACTAAAATTTCATTAACTTAGACACAAAGCATTGTTATATTAAGATCCTAAGTATATATCTTTTAAGCACATTTAAACGTTATAACTGCAATTAACTACATAAGCACATTATTCACCAATGCCAAGGATTGCCCTTAATTTTGGCTTTTCACCTCTTTTACCAAGTCAAGGTAGGATTGCATAAACGAATCAATTACGAAGGCAAGATAATCGTCCAAAGAGCCCTTGAAACCATGGATTGTGTCAGGAACTCAGTGGCAATTTGATAATAGAGGCTTGGACGTTGATCTCTTTCAAGCACACTCTGTTCCTGTCTCACAGACTAAAACATCTCTTTTGCGAACAAAAACACATGGCTGTCTTTCGGCCGGTAGTTCTGACCTCCTTTTGCTTTTAGCTACGAATTAACTATCGCTACCTGACACGTACGGGTTGGGTGATGGTGGTTTCTCTTTTGAGCCATTGACCGCGTTACAGGACCGCAACAAGCGTATATCAACAATGTGCATGGCTCCGAGCCGACTCCGACTCATCCCCCAATAGCCTATCCGGCTACTTTTTTTTATATATATTACAGATTAATTAAAAGTGTAGCTTGCAATAATTCCACATTTTATGAGAAGGAAAAATAATATTCAGAATTTGTAAATTAATGTTTTGTATTAGTCACAAGATATTTGTGTGTGTGACATTGGACGAAGGTTAGAAAAGTGGGAAAACGAGAATAGCAATAGCAGGTGTTGGAATATTGCACGTGGATAAAGGTTTTTGGATAGACTCAGAATCTCATGAGTGATAGTGAAGTTCAAGATTGGCTCGATTAGTTTTCTACATGTGCACTTTTGCTACGTCTTCATGAATGAATGTGATGCATTTGTTCGTCGAGACAAGACAGATTTTAGGGTAGGGGAGATGAGAAAAACCTTCACTGCATATGATGTCAAGTTGGCTTGAACCCCGTTTTGAAGTATATGTGCACGTGATAACCTTCTCTTCTTCTTTTTTTTTTTTCCCCCCAGTTTTCATCTTTTTTGTTAGACCGATATACAGGAACATATGATAGAAGAAAGAACAAAAATATTATAAAATATTAAATCTCATTATACGCAATACCTAGCTAGAATTTTAATTTTGATATATATTTCTTTTTATAGTGGGGAAGTTAAAAATGCAAAAAGAGAATTTCAGCTTCAATTGCCACAAGTAGGTAATTCCATGATGACTACAGTCTACAGCTTTAGGAGAAAAGGCTAATCTTGTTTTATAGACGTAATTAATTCAAATGCAAAAGAAAAATGGTCCCTGTAACGCTTTCAGAACCTAAGATCCAAGACACTTACAAGCCGATCGAACCGTGTGCAGTGAGACTTGCAATGGCACATTCGGATTTGATGGGAATCAGTCACATTAACCAAACATTTTCAAATTATCCCCCACCACCCTATATTTAATGACAAATAGGCACCTAATGACCTAGAGCTAAAACTAGGGTAACACTTGTACATAGAGCAACGATTACAGAGCACAATTGGACCACTGTTTTTCTTGACCTATCAGCTCATCATTTGAATGCCAATACAGCAAGTTTGACCCAATTTTTCAATTATGAATTTGGTCATAGACGCAGTTATGACACGTGTTGACAAGAAGTTTTGCGCCACCAATGATTTGAAACGACACCTGGCTGCGCAGTTTCTCCTCAGAGCTGTTCAATTAAGCGATGATTTGATGTTTTCTTAAAATGTAATAAAGTGGTGAATTTTGGCTATTTACAGCTTTTATATTTTATGTCAAGAGAAGGAGGAGCTACAAGTCTACGGAATGACATGATCGCATGTTTCCTAATAGAAACACTTGGTCGTACTTCCAATAGCCACCGAATAAACGTCATTTCCAGGCTATCCTATACCTGCATGTACCTCAATCAAGTCCCATCAAACTGTATCAGATTAAAATCGTTGAACAGGGTTTCACTGTTTGGCTCTTTTCTTGTCAATACAAGAGTTTGTGATAATTTTGAACATTCCTGGAAAATGACGCAATTGACATGAAGGACGAGACTGGGTCCCGTGTGATCACTAGGCTCTTGTCACATCATTCAAACATAGAACATGCAGTCCAATTCTAAAGCTTGCAAATTGCAATTACTACGCCGCCGATATTTATTGCTAGGAGTAAAAGGCTGGATAAGATCATCGATATCATGAATTCCACTTCCCCCTTTCTTAGCAGGTTGCAGCTTAGAAATCAAACCAATTTTGTAAATCCCCAGTGAGACTGGAAACTTTGTCGGAAACTAGGAGCAATGCAACATTGTAACAGATCTAAAACTTTCTTAACAGCGACTTTAATATCTGTAATTCAATGCATCATTGTAACAGATCTAAAACTTTCTTAACAGCGACTTTAATATCTGTAATTCGATTTATAAACATATCTCTAATTGTAATGGTTTCGGATGTCCCAAGTTTTATTTCTATATTACACCGCAGCTATTGTAATATGCACGACCCGTTATGCAAAATCCTGGGACAAGCCTAAAAAGGGGATGTGCTGTAATATTTAATTATAGAAAGAATTTGTACAAACGGGGTGGGGATTGCAATTTCTTGAGAATGAGATCTTTAAGAGAATAGAAATTTTCCAAACCCATATAGCTAAACATCTTACTGAGATTCAATCATCAACTCATAATTGGAAAATCCAAAATGAATCTATGGACGGGCTCATAACTGGTTAAAATTAAGGTCAGCAGTACTGGTAGAAAAAAATGTTTCGACAACTAATTCACGTTAAGGAAAAGTGGTTAAAACGGAACTGAAATCAAAGAATATGTATTGTCTCTTCAAAGGACGTCAACTACAGCAACAGTAATGAGCAAATAGATGTTCACTGCTAATAATTATTTGATATATTAACTGAGCTGCGAGGTGAAGCCATGGCTTGAGCACAGCTGATCCACGGTTTTTGGCTTCTTGGTCATCTTGTTTATTCACCGTGTACGTTACTCGATGACTCGACAGCTACCATATCTTATTTCCTTATCTTGTGCCATTGAAGGATTGAGTGGCTGGGATTAAGTTTTCCCTGAAAAGAGCTTATAATATTAAACAATCCCTTTCAAACCTTCATAAGTTCTTGACTTGCACCAATAAGAACACGAGTTTTGGTCAAATATATTTTTAAATATCAACTGAGATATACTGATAGTGACAACCCAATTATTAATGAACTTCCTAGTGCAAAAGAAATTAAAAAGAAAGAAAGAAAGTTTCCACCTGTTATTCAAACTAAGGCCAGAAGGAGGCTTGGAAATTTGACTACCAATGCCATTGCTTGTAGACCCTTCTCACTTACATATACAATCCAGAGGAACCTTGGGACACGCTGTATGACATCCGCATGAAAATGGGTTCAACACCAAGCTAAAGTAAAGTTTTCTAAGCGCAAAAAAGCGTAATCGCACTATCATGTCTTTATGTTTGGTGGCACATGAAATGAAGTGTGCATAATTCTCCATGCTCAAAATAGTAAAGGGGTTTCCCGTTATGGTTCAACCAAAAGCTATGTAGTTTATTATGAAGAATGAGATTGTACACTCAGTATAGAAACACCCGATTTTAAAATTAGGTTTTGGTTACTGCAAATATCAATTAAGTAAGTCATGCAACAACCCTTTTGCTACCTTGTCTCAACAATGAGCACATATTTGGTAGACTACCTAAAACATTATCCAGGTTCTCTGCTGTTATTGGTGAAGCTGCTTCAACACTCGGAAATTATTATTAAAGAAAACTCAGTTATCCTTTATGATTTTATGGTGTTCTTAATAGAATTGTTATTCCAACACAAGTAGACTCTAGAGACGTAAATAAGAAAACTGCTTTGCGGCACCAAATATGGCAACGAAAAATTTCCACTCTAATTGTTTAGTTTTTCCCATGTTAGGACCACAGGAGTATTTAATCTATACTTGTTTGCGAAATGGATCCTAGCTGGTCTTTCTCTACCATCAGCAAAGAGGTGAAGCCAGCTGGCCAGAAAATAGGAAATTCAAGAACTTTCCAGTATTGATGATCATAAACTTCAATGATTATCCTTTCTATATTTAGGGTAATATACATCACACGCCATTGATATTTAGTTGTATAAAACCTTTAACCATGCATGGCATGGCAGCGTGACCGAAGCGGATAGGCATATTATGATATTCTACATATTTGTGGTGTCTGCTAGCTTTAGCCTGAAGTGTAATGCAATCATACAGATCATAATGGTCTAAATAGAACTACATTTTTTCGTGTTTCTTTAACAAGGTAATTGATATTGTTTTTGAATAATTAATAGACTTATGTTTTTTAATTTTTTATCACTTGGTATTATTCACCCCCATCAACACACAGACTGTATGGCATGGCGTACTACTTATGGAATGGCTAACAATTTAAACTTAAGGGTGCGTTGTTAACTATCATTACATGTTCATTTGGCAAGCACGAATACATAATTAATATAATCTTACTATAATGTTCTTCATGATAGAGCATGTTCAAGGGATCAGAAAGATTTTGTATGGTTATGATCAGGTCGGAGTCTGTAGAAAGATATTAGAAAGTCTTACCTGAGTAATAGCCGAACAGATAAGAAGATATCCTGCCATTTACAATGTTTTATGAATCTTAATTAGGGTCCATCTGTCTGAGAATAACAACGGACTAAACGTCAGAATGGATTGCTATTGCTACGACTTATTGTAATTTTAATCTTTAGTTAAAAATTGTTTTACACCTTCATAATTTAATATTTCGTTTATATTATTTTAAATAAAATACAAATTGATATAGTCGTTCTTAATAATTTTATCAATAAAGGATACATATATGCCATAATCCCATCATCCACGATGTTATTGCCATTTCTGAATTCTGATTAACAAATACCCTATTATTAAGATAGGTGTTCCTTATTTAGTAAGCGAGCCCTTGATGTTCTACGCGTAGCTCGTTAGGCGCTCGTGACGTAGCAAATCTGTAGTTGTTTTCTTATTTTATTCGATTTATTTATTATAGCTTTTATTTTTTGTTTTTATCTCTATTTTTAATAAAATTTTGTTCAATAATTAATGTGAATGTCATTATAATTATATTTTATCATTAATGATTAAATACTAAAGAAAATTTAAAGATTAATAAAAACTATCAATAAAATACTAAGATATATTTTAATAAACAATTTAATAAAAGATTATCAATAAAATAATATCTATTTGTTAATTTATATTTTAATTATCAAAACTATTTTTTTTAAATTTATGTATTTAAAACATTTTAAATTTAAGGTATATTTATCAAATAATTGTTGAATTTTAAAATGTTTTATTTTTTCCAAAAATAAATTTAAAGTTATTATAAAATTTAAATAAAATGCATTTGATCCTTTGAAAACCTTGAAACAACCTAGCGAACCACTTAAACCACCTCTTATTAAACTACAAGTAAAATTGCTTTCACTTTCAAAGTAATATGATAAAAACCAAACCTACCAAAATTTCTAAAACTATTACATAATCCAATATTGCAAATACTGCATTTACCATACTTGGTTCTAGTATGATATGGTACTGGTACTAATTAATATTGAGTATCATTTCAAATAATTTTACAAAATAGTCCCTCAATTTATTATGCTACATCATTTTAAATTTTACTTCAATCTTGTCTTAAAAAATCATAATAATATATATTTAATATAACAACCATATTTCTTAGATTCATATTTGTATTACTTTTGACACATTTCTTATATAAACAATAACTATAATTAATACAAAAATGTCATTTAATTTTCATATATATAATTATATAAAATTAAAAATAATACAATGTATTTAAAATATTACATTGATTATATTAAAGCATCATATAATTAGAATAATATAGGTCCATAAATATAAGAACAAGAGTTTGTATCAAGGAACTTTGTAAAGTAAAAGTAAAACATAAAACAAAAACATTTACATTTACATTTACATTTAAAAGGATCATATTACATTGCATGTATAGAATTTAACATATATATTAAATACAAGTGAAATTAAAAAACGAAAAATAAAAACTCAAAACCTTACTCCATAACAGACTCGCACAAATCTCATTGATCTCAATTTTCATTTAGCATGAAGTCTTCATCATTAAGGAGAATCCCATAGTCACCATTATTTAAAACTATTACACTAAATAACATATCAATACTTTCCTATCTAAAATCATCTTTCAAGTTACTCTCGTCTATAAACTTCATTCCTCTGAAACTGAATTTACTAAAAGAATGATATGATCAAGACAAATTGGATATATAAACCTTCTTATTCTCTTAATAGTTATAATAAACAAATTAAATTAAATTATTAAGAAATTATAAGAATTTGTATTCAACTTAATAATGATAACAACATATCTTTCTCGAAGTTTCAAGTTATATCAAACAAACACCAAATCATTTATACTTTTATGTTCCAATCAATTTCTTTTTTAGAATGAATAGAGTCAAATGTGTTTCAATTCCTTTTACATCCAATTACACTTATGTATTGACCAAGCATTTGAATTAAAAACATTTTCAATTCTAGATTATCCTTTCTGAATTGGTTATATCAAGTAACTGTAAGACAATAAAAATAATCTTATAACATAATGTAAGACAACAAAAATAATCTTATAACATAATAAAGTGATTATAAATTTTAAATAACTAATAAAAGTGAAGAATTAAAGACCTTGATTATGTTAGTCTCTTTGACATATTACAATGAGTATCTCAAAATCACCACATGCATCCTTGTATACTTTTATTTATAAGCTAAGGAAATCTTACATCTTTTCTTATGAACCAATTGTTATGATAGCTAATAACATTTCTTTATTAACCTTAAGTTTCCTTGTAAAACTTGTTCTAACTTAAACAGTCAAATTTAGATGTACCCCAATAATAAACAACGGAGAATAAAGTTGTCTTTCACATCTTTATTTAATTACTACAAGATAAGATGTATAGCAAGAAGACCTATTTTTATATTGAAATTAATTGCTTCCTTCGCCCTCTCTAGCATCATAAAAGTAAAATCATTATTAGCCAGATGAATTACTCTCACTAAAGGATCACAAACTTGAAAGTAAAATTAACATTGAAACAAAAATTTATTATCTTCAAGTATAAATAGAAATGTCTATTTCAACACTGTAAACGATCTAGAAGGGGGTTGAATAAATCTTTAAAGCTTTTTCAAAATCGATTTGTAAAATTCTACAATAAAATCAAAGTTAATTCACACAAAAATAATTTAAATAAATTTAAATGTAAAGAGCAGGGAAGAAGAGCAAACACTGTTTTTATAGAGGTTCGGTGCTAAGACCTACGTCCTCTACCTAAGCTCCCACTTAGGATTTGGCAAACCACTTTACTACACACTTTTTAGTT
>JANSVB020000470.1:1608655-1619957 GCA_025504935.2 Erythroxylum haughtii
CATTAATTTGATGTTACTAACATTATTGTTCACTGCTCTGATTTTAATGACATTAGTCTCAATATTAATTTATTTCGATGTAACGTTAATAGCGGGTGTTACAACTTGGATAGTGGACTACCTCCCCTCTTCTTTTCATCCTACAACAGAATGTAGAATATATTATTCAACATCTGAGAACCTAAAAACTAGACCGACTAATACAAATTTTCTTGAGTGAACCTTTGTTCCAATGCATTCTTACAATAATGATTGATCCTCCTAACGTTTGCAATTTATTAGTGACATGAAACCCCACAACTCAAATTGGTCATAATGGAAGCTTGATAAGAGGTATAAACTAAGAGAAGCATACAAAAGAGAAGCATAGAGCTCTTTTCAAATCTGTCAATCAATGATGGATCATAATATTCATTTAGAACATGAGAAAGAATAAAGCTTTAGCAAAGTTATAATCTACTAATAAAATTTTTAAGTAAACCAGTTAATGAGCCATTATATCATTCAATATCAAAATAAGGACACAAAATTGTTGGGGGTCCAAAGAACTTTATATCAAGTTATGTCTAACTCAAAAGAAAGAGGAAAAACACAAACAAGTCAAAAGAAAAGAGCGAACAAATTTGACACAAAAAGAACTTCAATAGGCAGAGAGAAGAAAGTGTAGGCATTCAGACCTTCATAAATGATGATGCTGTAGGATTGTTAGGTAGAAAAGTGACTGTCTTATGACTCACATTTGTGAATGATGAACTAGCCTCGAGCTGGGACATTAACAAACTGAACATTAGTCATGATCCCAAAAGCTTTATTACAAGTATGTGACTAATTATGCAACAAGTAGACAACAAAGACAAATTCCTCCCTCATTGCTAACCCTCCTTTACTGAAGCAATTTGGTAATCATTCAAATGCCTAGCGAATAAGCTGCCTCATTTCTTTTCAGAATTTGTCAATTTTTGTAATTTTACAAAAACTACGCAATCGTACCAATCGAATAAAAGACAATTCAAAGAAGGCAACAAAATAGCTCCATTGAGCTAGATGTTTAGCAAGCTTCTAGACAATAGAAAATACACATGCCTCCTAGAAAGCTTGTGTCTTCAACATAGGTTCGTTCACCTATCATACAAGTTACCCAAATTAACTTACAACGATCACCTCTTGTTTAGGATCATTTTAGCTAGGCATAGTAATATTGATCTAGAAACTCTTAAATTCACATAAAGAGATCAAAGGAAAACAAGACTAAAACTGTCAAGTATACCTTTAATATAGTGTGCAAGTCAACAGATTTTCCAACACCTCTGGTGGGGGTCTATGTAACTCTTTCATCTCCAACATATCCAAAAGGAGCATAAAAATAAGGATGAAATTAGGGATTTAGGGTGTGAAATGAAATATGAGATACGACTTAATTTAATCTCTTAACACTGTTATAGTAATAATAATGAAATATGAGATATGACTTAAGATTTTAAAACTTCTTATTTATGGTAGCCTCCTTCCACATAAAATTCTTAGTAACCACCATTTTTAGCTCCACCTCCACACGAAAAGAAAAACCACGAGTATGACCCTAACCAAAAGGTCAAAATCAAGACCTATTTTAATAAACCCACACTAAGAGAAATGAGAAAACACCACCACTGTCCCATCCCAGATATCGCAGGAGATCATCACGTCACTATTTAAGAAAGTTGATTGCAATCAGAGATCGCGATAGGTTTCGAGATCATTTCAGACTCGGAACCCACTTTCTCCACCGCTACATCCATACTCTTTATCACCATTTAGGTTTGAGAAAACGTTGGTGTGAGAGTGAGAGTGCATGAAAAAAGACGAAATTAAGGATTTAAGGTGTGAGAACATAGATTGAAGCTTTCTCTAAAATCTAAACGACGTCGTTTCAATTTTACTATAAAATGACGTCGTTTTAATTTTACTATAAAACGACGTCATTTCACTAATAAGACAATCTCCTTTTAATGATGTTAACGTGTCTAATTAGTAAGGGTTCATTGACACGTCCCAGTGCTACATCAGCATAGATAACGGTAAAGTTAACGTCGAGTTAGAATTGAAAGAAATTGAAAGTTTATATATTTTATTGCTATTTTTTAAAATTTGAGTTGTAATTGAAAAATTGAGGAAAGTTTGAGTTTTTTAATAATTAACCCATAAATAAATAAAGGAATAATAAATAAAAGGAAAATTACAAAAACCAAAAAAGAAATAAAAATAAAAATAAAAAATAATAATAATAGGAATTAATAAAATACAATAAAAATACCTAATATATATATAAATAATAGTAAAAAATAATCATAATAATAGAAATACTAATAATTATAATAACATTAATAATCATAAATATAATAATAATAACAATACTAATGCTAATAATAAAGATATTAATTTTTGGGGATCAAGCAAAACCATTATTTTACTTGTGGAATTAGGGGATGTTCTGCAACTAACTGAAAGCCAAAGAGGAATATGGTAAGAGAAGAGTAGATCATCTCATTAGATATCAGACATGATTGTAATTTTGAAACCCATACTGGGCATGCGAGAAATGTGTGAAAAGAGCAAGTAATATAAGTAAAGGGCTTAGGTGAACAGTGAAACATACTTACCTGGACGGGGTCAATAGGCGATCAAGAAGGCCTATGGCCTAGAAAGGTAATCTCTATTGCACAAGGGAGGTGTCTCTCTAAGGTCTTCCAAAATTGGGAGAGCCTACGTCATTATTTGTGGTAGAGGGGGCCTGCGTTCGCGCGGCCCCTGCCCAATTTGGTATTAAAGCGTTAATTTTGTAAAAACTCTATATCAGGTGAAGAGGTTGTTAACAAGGTGGAAATCAAGATTATGGTTATGAAGGGGATTATATTTTCTCGGTCGATGGAGGTCCTCTGTTTCTCTGAAATCGATTAACAGATGTCCAATCCAATTCAAGTATTGAAGTAACACGAAGCAATGCTGTGGTAGAGGCTGAGCCAAGGACAAGAATGGAGAATCTAGTACTATTTAATCCGGACAAATTAGCTGTGGCCTGAGCACCACATTGAAGAATATCCAAGTGGAAATATTAACATTAACTATCTAAAGCTTTATACAAAGATAACATGTGGATAGATGTAGATCAGTGGTGATACTTCAAAATCCTTTGTAGCTTTTTGATTGGTTTACTAAAGGGCTCAAGTATCCCCACCACTAGTCCAATTGCATTCTTAGCCACTCGTTGGTTGTGTTCTCATTTCCTTCATACATAAAATTGGCACTTCCCTTTCACATATTTCCATGTAATCTTCTCTGCTTCTAAGAGGCTATTCTGGGTTGTGTCTGTAAGAGAGCCGAATCATTAAACTATGTCGTCAATGCTAATGACCGCAACTGTTAGCTCTAGCACTATCCTCAGGCCAACCACATTTCTTGGCCAAAGAAGCTCTAATGCCAACTCTTTGAGAGATGTTGTGTCTATGGGCAATGGCAAGTACATCATGGTAATTATTCTTCATTGCTCTCACTCTGTCTCAAGTTTAGATGAGTTTGTTGAAGCTGATACGTATCCTATGGCAATAATCCTTCTTAGGTAAATGACTTGTGGTACGGACCTGACAGAGTGAAGTACTTGGGACCCTTTTCAGCTCAGACTCCATCTTACCTGACCGGCGAATTCCCAGGTGACTATGGATGGGACACTGCAGGCTTATCAGCCGATCCTGAGGCTTTTGCTAGGAACAGGGCTCTTGAGGTAACCACTTTTTTTTTTTTCAAAAGTGAGGTAACCACCTTTTTCTCTACATTATTCTTACCTTTTTGAGTTTCTTTTGACTTTAAGAACTGAGTTTGCTGAAATGAGAGTTGAGAAGTTGTAAGACACAATCCAACGAACTTTTGAAGAAAATAATGTTTTCGTGCTTGTACATATATCTTTTTCATACAAGTAGTGATCAAACAGATATCAACTCATGGTTTTTCTGTGACTGATGCTGCATTTTTCATACAAGTAGTGGTTAGACCAACATCAACTCTTGGTTTTTCTGTGACTGATACTGAACTCTTAAGAATGCTATTAGCTATGCCAAAACACAACATTTGACTTTACAATTGTTAGGTGATCCATGGAAGATGGGCAATGCTTGGAGCACTGGGCTGCATAACCCCAGAGGTCCTTGAGAAATGGCTGAAAGTGGACTTCAAAGAGCCAGTGTGGTTCAAGGCAGGAGCTCAAATCTTCTCAGAGGGTGGACTGGACTACTTGGGGAACCCAAACCTCGTACACGCTCAAAGCATCCTAGCAGTTCTCGGTTTCCAAGTGGTTTTAATGGGACTCGTTGAAGGGTTTCGCATCAATGGTCTTCCAGGAGTTGGAGAGGGCAATGACCTCTACCCTGGTGGTCAATATTTCGACCCTTTGGGCCTCGCCGATGATCCAGTCACATTTGCCGAGCTCAAGGTCAAAGAGATCAAAAACGGCAGGTTAGCAATGTTCTCCATGTTTGGTTTCTTTGTTCAAGCTATTGTCACTGGAAAAGGTCCTCTGGAGAACTTGTTGGACCATCTTGACAACCCTGTGGCCAACAATGCCTGGGTCTACGCTACCAAGTTTGTGCCAGGATCATAAATTTGATATTTACCGTGCCTCGATTCGAGTGGAAAATCTGCCTGGACCATTAACACTTTGAGTACTTAATTAGATTTTTAAACAAAATATTGCTTCATCGTTGTGTAATGTAAATCGAGTTTTATTTTTGTTCTGCAATGATCAGTCGCACAATATTTATGTCGGATCCATCAAACTTCTCACTAACTCAACTACCAGGACGACCAGTGGCAGAACTTGAACGCTGCGTTAGTGAGTTCAAATTGACTACTTTTAAACAACCAATTTTGATTTACGTAATAACTGGCTCAACCATTTTCACATATTTTAATGATTATAATAAAAGATATGAAAAATCTAGAGACGCCTGCTTGACATTCCTAAACATCAGATATGGGCATACGGAACTGTGAATCATCAACTTGACTAGATTGTTGAAATCCAGCTTAATGATGACTAGTTCTTGGTTAAGTCGAGCTTACAAAATTTGAGCAGCCAAGTTCAAGCTTCATTTTGAAGTTAAAGTCAAGCTTCAGCCTTATTTATATAGTTAAACCTTAACACGCTATGATTATGCTCAGTTCATGTAAAGGTCCAAAGAAAAGCAAAATCATCCGATTCAAAGCTTCTTAAGAGTAGTTGATGACCCAGAATGATGGAATCAAGATAGATGAAGAGGCAATATGCACAAATGTCATTTCCTAATCTTGGTGCTGCCGTGTTTGCCATTTCACTGGTGGCACTAGAATATACACAAATTATCTAATTCTAAATCTACACTGGGAACAGGACTATTTCCCAACAAACATACAGGCTATTGACAATTGGTAGACACTTTAAAAATAATTCTCCAATTGCACTAACCTGAATAAACCATTCCAGCTGCCATCTATGCCCAGCAATCCTCCAGCAAGTGGAAACCAATGGCTTCTCTAATTTCTTATACATTCCTCGAATCACTGATCACATTTATATAAACCATTATCAAACATCAAAATATGGAACCTCTAAAATCCTCTCGAGCTTAATTTCTCCCACCATTTGCGTCGACTCCTTTCAGCTTCACCAAGACCAAATTTATGGAGTCTTACTTTGGTCTCCCGCAATCTGATTTTATAGTCTTTCTTCCATGTCTCAAACTTTAGTTTCAACTTTCTTAGTTCCTCATCAGGATGTATGCTGAAAACTGATTGCCCTGTTTTAACCTCAAGCTGTTGTTTGGCGTCATCCTCAAAATTCTGTGTTCTTTGCTCAAATTCCTTCGCCAGATTGCTGACTGCATTTATATAGCAACTAGGCTCTCTGCCTGATTTGAAATCAGGAATTGAACCAGAAACTTTGATGGCTGTGGTTCCACCAGGAGTTCGACACCCCGCAGCCACATTGTCCTCGTAATCATAGCAACGAGGTGATGCACAAGATTCAAGTTTTCTAGGTTGGCCTGCACTATTATCAGTCGCAAGACCCCTTCTGGCAGCAGCAAGACTCGCCTGAGACGAAATCACAAATAGTGGTCAGGAATAGCATTAAATGCACCACGCTTCAGCGACTCCCCTAGTGCATGAGTCGAGAAATTTTTCTAGGATTCAGTTGACATCTTTCTACAGACAATATTACAATTATCCATTTACACAGAAATCTACATATATGTGGAATACTTGCTTTAATCTAATCTTTGAATGAATTTCATATTACAAGTTTCCACAACCAATGTGAAGGAATTTCATATAAGAAAAGCACTCACTTGCAAAGATTCCATCTGCATTTGCCACATCTCTTCCATCGTTTTCATTTTTGCCTCGTAGTCCGACCACCTTCTCTCAAATTGTTGTAGTTGCTCCCTTAGAGCAGCATTTTCTTCCTCCTTTTGTCCCAGAGCAGCTTCTGCCTTGACAACTCTCTTTTGGAGCTCGGTCAAAAGTGAGTTCTGAGCGTCAACCTGTTTTTGAGGCATGATCTGGACGGACAAGAGATGTAAATTCCTTAGACCTCATATTTATTACAATAGAGATAAATAAAGAAACAATTTATAAATATCTGTTTTTCTCCTTTGATAAATCTATGACTTTCATATCTAGAAGGCCCTCATAACTCATCATAATTGTAATTATGTGAAAGGCATTGAGAAGTCATTATCATAAGAATTCATAACTCATCATAATTGTAATTATCTGAAAGGCATTGAGAAGTCATTATCATAATATTCTTAATGTTAAGGGCCAATAAATCCTTAAAATAATTAATGCACACAACAGATTATATTGCTGATCAAATCTTTCTAGCCCATCTGTAATAGAAATTGCAGACCCACAATCATGCCAACAAAGTATAATCATGAGTGGAAAAATAAAAGTCCAAAACAATATGTCATGGACCAGGTTATGGAACTTGTTAATTGCAAAAAACTGAATGAAAGTACGTCTAAATCAGAACTGTTGCAAAGGAGAAGAATTGAGTTCATTTGGGTGCCTGTCTGTGTAAGAAGGAAGGAAGAAGAACAAGAAGAAATATTTGGTTATAAACAAAAAATTGCTGCAAAGGCCGACTCCTAAATCTTAACTTTGCCCAACAACATAGAAGAGAACATCGCTTGGACCAATTATCAGGACGTATCAAGTACCTTAACTTCTGATATCTTTTTGTCACGTCTTCTTTTATAATTCGTATTCTCATGACTTAACTGCTTCATGTTGCATTCGTCATAAAATTGCTTCCGAGCTAACCACCCACGGACAACTGCAACATAAAAAGAGTAAGACCAGTCTGTTAATAGAGGAACTCAAATTTTCCAACGTAAAACATAGCTATTACCTGACTGTAAATGTATAGTTGCAATCAAATGCTCATCAATTGTTCTGGGGCCGCTAGTTGTCCAACGTGCAACTGAATTACATTTCATTCTGGCATTTTCACCACGGATGACTGCATTTTGAAAGCAACTAAATTGAATAACAGTAAGGGTGATAGGAACAACAAGTTTTCAAACATCCAATCAATCATTGCAGAAAGGAAACTGAAACTAAAATAATGGGAGCAAGTGTTCCAATGTGCAAGTAATAACTATAACATCAAAAATTCCTATTTTCTGCCAAAAATTATTTAAAAGCTTATAGAAAAATCAAGTATTACATGATTGTATTGTTGTTATTCCTTTTGTAACTTCATTGAAGTAACAGCGCATCTTAAAACCACGGATCCATTTTTGGATACAAACTATTCCTTGTAGAAATTGTCTTCTGCGCTCCTCCAATTTACCAATCTGTGAAACAGTAAAACAAAAATGAACCAATAATTTAGAAGAAATAATCTGAAGGTCTCGTGACATTTCCTACATAAATAATTTTCTTGATGTGATGGATGAACAAGGCTTCCATTGAAAGCATTTTCTTTACCTCTTGATCTCAAGAATTTGGATTAGTATACTTCAACACACTTTATACCTATTAGACAATTGGTAATTCACATGTAGATTGTTTCTTTGGTGCTCAAATTGATAAAAGACTAAATTCCACAAAGTTTCTTGTCATCGAGATAAAGAAGCTATAAGGAAGAAATATTAGAGGAGAAAAAAGAAACTAGAAGAAACAATAAGGACAGAAAAGCAAGAGAATGTAGAACTAAAAGAGAGATGCAGCTGCAATTTGAGGGAATTAGACAACACCAGAGTAAGAAAACTTGGTTGGAGAGAGAAAGCATATACTAACCAGTATAAAATTTGCAGTAAGCTAAAATTCCAACTTAGCATATCCTATGATCAAAACAGAAAGGAACTAGTGGCAAGAAGAACTTGTATGCTACAAACTTCTTTTTTAATATTTGTTTTAAGCTAAACATTGTCTCCCATTGAGCCACAAGGTCAATGGCTTCATGTTCTACATATTGGTCGTAAAAACCAATATCCACCGGCCCGCCATTCAATGATATGTTGCTGGAATTGAGATCTCATTCAATATCAAATATATGGAGTGTATATAAGTAGACAAACAAGCTCCAAACAGATTCTAATACAGCTGCATAATCATACATAATTCAGGATATCTTTCAGTTTTTAATATTAGAATCCCATAAGAACTAACATATATGACGTTTGTGAAAAACCATCACCATTAAACTATATATCTCAGGAATTGAACAAAAGCATGTGCAACTTTCATGGAGGTATTAACACAAACCTGGCCTGTCCGAAGATACACTTTAGTATATCCAACTTGATACATTTCAGGCAGCACATTAAATTGATGGAGAATAGCAACAGATATGCTTAATGGATCCTGAGGTACACTTGCATCCGAGAGTAGAAGCCCATACCTAAATTATTTCAGTTTTATGATAAGAAACAAGATTAAAATAACAAAGCATAATGTGAATGATTGGATAAATGAATGGGTATGGGCATCTTATACCTTCCTGCAAACTCTTGATGTGTCATCCGAGTAGGATATCCACATCTAGAAATCCTCACAACCTCCAAAATGCCACAACAACGAAGTTGCTGCAAGACGAGATCTTGATCGAATAAACCAGAAAGCTGTTTCACATTTGGTTTTATACAGCGAATGAAGTGAGGTGTGGTGTTTTCCAATTGGTACATTAATTTGAACAGTTGAGCCTACATGATTAGAAGTAAATGCTCACAGTTTTAGAACAAGTCATTGTGGAAAAGAAAAATGATAATATTGAACCCTATAGCAAAGCAAAATTTCTGAGCACATAGCGAAGCTTGAATATTTAAAAAAAAAAAAAAGAAAGAAGTTTAGAGCAATACAAAAGAGATTCTAGGTGGAGGGAGAAGGGGGTTAGGATTGCATGCATATAACCATGAAGACCTCAGCCAAGGACAATCATTCACAACTTCCAGAATTTTTTTACCCTTCAATAATGTAAATATCTTTTCATTTTTGAATAAATTTGACTCTCTGAATTCATATATTCATAGATACTGTTTTATATATTATTTGCACAACCTTTTCTACCTTACGACAGCAAATTATAGGTACCTTGAACTTTGTACAGACACTCTGGGTTGAGGATTCCACTCCGCCAAATTTATTTGATGAACTTGTTAATTTAGGGGACATGCTAGGCATTTTGGAGGCAAACATTTTCAGTAGTTCACAACTGCACGATGCTAGTAGTTGGGTGAATTCTGAGTGCAGTGGATCTCGGTTCTTCTCCAAAAAGCCATTTGTATCATATACAACCTGATCAAAATCCATACGAGAAAAGATGTTTAAATGTAAGATGTTTGACTCCAAACATTTGCATTCTTGAATCAATCAGGTCTGGATAAAGATGATAGTTTTTAAGCATCATATTACACAGAGAGAAAGAGCATTAAGAAAATTTATCTCCAAATAATCTGATGTCAAAAATCAAGATACGTTCTCAAGGATCAAACATTCAGTAATAGTTCTAGGAATTACCACTAATATGAGCAAGAATTAGGGCTTTATGATTAAAGTTGTAAATTTCTTGTAATCTCATTTTTGCAGATAAAATTCACAAGAAAATGTTTCAGCATGATAATGCCCTTAAATTTTTCAATGTTTCTAATTTTGTATAAGCTTAGAATATTTAATAATACTATAATGCTCAGATGGTATCTAATCCATAATCTAATGAAATTTAATCACCACTTCCAAAAAGAAGAAGAATGAGCAGAAGGCAAAGTGTCCGTCTGACTCATAAGATTTTGATTGCTCTAATCAAAATCCAATAGAGGCAAAGAGTGTAATGGAGAAAAATTGGATAAACTCAAAGTGGGTCTTCATTACTCACATCTCCAGCATAATGTTGAACGCCGAAAGCTCTTCCTCTCTCGCCTTTAAAACAAGGATAAGTGTTCAAGTGTTGCTTGAGCTTATTGGCAAATGACAAATCCGTAGCACCTGGGAAATTTGACTCCTCATCTAATAAAGACAGTAGTCCCAAAGGTTTCTGCAGAAACCAGCAACATAATAGAGTCATCACTTGAAGCAGATAAGCCTGCATTTCAGTTTCAGATGCCAATTCCAAAGAGATGAGATATATTTATCAATAGCAATCCAATCTTTAGATCATATCCAAATCTGTTGTACAGTTTTTCAATTCTCACAACACAAAGATAAAGTAGGATGCATCTAACACCTGTAGATAAAGTAGGATGCATCTAACACCTGTGTGTACAAATGTGTGCAACGAGACACTCAAAAAACTAATAAGCACAGCAAGAGCTGATAGTACTGAAAAGTGAAGACACTAAAATACCTTCTCAAACAGATCCAGACATACTTGGTTATCTACAAAATCAACTTTGGCCCAATCAATCCCATCCTCTTCATATTCCTGACGTCAATAGATGATGTTAAGTAGTCCAAGGATCTAGTTTGCAAGAAGGCAAGAAAAAGATCTGACATGCTAAAAAGCTTGAAAAGTCAAACCAAAAAAATGACACATAACTACACAAGGACAAAAGAAAAAAAATGATGGTTATAATAAATTGTAGAAAAAATGTATATAATTGAGGAGAGTTTTATCTTAGAGAAAGTAAGAAATGCAATGCTAAAATTGTTAGTAAATATCAAGTCTTGGGCTATATCCGATCTCTTGATAGCAATTTTGTATGGTAACTTATCATACATGTCACCACCTTATGGTTTCTAATGGGGTTTCTTTCTCAACCAGTTCGTTTGTCTCCAATTTCTACTCTAAATG
>JANSVB020000470.1:1626230-1646954 GCA_025504935.2 Erythroxylum haughtii
GAAAAAGTTGTTCGGGTTTAATTGATCTGCCTAAGTAAATGTACACCTGATTATTAAATGAAAAGCATCCGCAAAGCCAAATAAAAATATTTACTTACAAATTGGCCACAACAATCTCAAAACCCCAAGTATCAGAAAAAGCCACCCTGTCCAAAACCCCTCAAGAAATGTTCCAATTTAGAGATTAAAAGTGAAACCAAAACAAATACGCGTTTAGGGGCTCCAAAATGATATCCGAAAAACGAACTCCCGTAAGTTCATAGGCTAAAAAGCCATTACCGTAAGTTACGAGGTTATAGAAATTAGAAAGATGTTATGAGAGTTAGTGCAAGGTTGTTACGGTAGACGGCAAGGTTTGTTGTTCTCGCCGTTGCTGTTGCTGTGGGCCTGTGGCTGGAAGAAGAAACAAACGGCCAATTGGGAATTTTTAAAAACTATTTTTTTGTTATCTTTCCTTTTCTTTTTGCAGGACATTCAAAAAAGAGAAAATCTAAAAACTCACTTTCCAATATGAATAATGTTGTCGGACCGCTTTGGTTCTTCCCAAAGGAATTTTGTTGTTTTTTTTTTTCAAATTCATAAATTCAAGTTAGGCGTTGGGAGTATTTTCATTTTTATTAATTTAAATAAAGAAGAAACATGTATTAAACCATTTTAAAATCGACTAAAAATTGAATATAATTACAAATTTTAAAATATGATTGAAAGGTCTCTAAAAAAAAATTGATTAAAAGATATTGTCTTGATCTATCAAAAAATTTAAAGTTTAATTAAAAGAGATTATTAAATAAAAATTAATTAATTTTTAATTTAATTTACAAAAATTGATCAATTAATTAATAAACTTATCAACTTATCAATTTTTAACAACAACAATTATTAAAATAAATCGAATCGAAAATTTAGAAATCAAATAAGAAAGTTAGACAATTCAAAATTTTTATAGTTGAACCTATTAAACCGGTTGAATTTTATAATGACTTATTTAAAGTTTAATTAACCACCTTAAATAATGATTTCCTCGGAATTACAAACAAGACTCCTTTTATTTAGGTTAATACAAGGATATGGTATCCTATTTTAATTTTTAAAACTTTAATTCATCATTTTCATCTCATTAATCTTCACCTCTCAATCTCATCTCATTTCATATTAGTTACAAGTTTTACAAGAAGTATTCCTTGCTTTTACAGTATACTTATTAATCTTCTACTTGTGTTGTATTTTTCTTAAGTCAACAACTCCGATCAATTTTTTTATTTTTTGTATAAATAATAATAATAATAATAATTATTATTATTATAAAAATCATTAAAATAATGATCATGTATATATAAATATGAGATACATGTGGTTGAGCTGTCTAATTAATTTGACAGGAAATGTATATTATTGGAATATCTATAAAGTACGCAGCAAAGTCTTCTAAATTTACATTATCTCGCTACACGACAAAGCAATTTGGTAGACTGCAATGCAAGCTATGTTGTATTGATTGCGACCTTGCATGTTTTAGGCCATAAATAAATAGTTATAGGAATTGCCAAATTTTGTGTTAACGTAGGGGAGAAAAAAGTAAATTGACGTTGTTTAAAATCTTATTCAGAAAAAGATGGTCTTGTCTGGGTTGAATTTAAGGAAAGATTAATGAGAAGTCAAGAACAGGAAGAAGTTGAGTTCTGAAATAGAAAACGTAATCCGGCAATGGCTACCTAAGATTTTATCTACTCTCCTTTGTTGTTTTTCGCCATCAGATCAGAGTCCCATGGTAGAGTGAGAGTTCCGTGTCGTTGTTCGGTTTGTATTCACGCTCTTCTTTGTCTTTAGTTTTTGTCAGGCTTGCTTTAGAATCTTGCCTGACTTTGTGTAAAGGTCCTTCTATCTTCATCCATGTTTTAAAAAGAAAATGTTGGATTGATGCTCTGAAATTCTAGATTCAAGCTACAGCTCCAAAGCATTGTGTTCAATTCTGATAAGTTTGGCAGTTTTTTTTTTTTTTCTAATTTTCAACTCCCAAAAGCATATTTAAAATATGTTTTTAGATAAAATATTTTGTTCACTTAAATGGAATCTACATTCCTTTTTTTATTCGTAATCAATTAAATCCTCCAAAAATTAGCCAATTACTATTACAAACTCAAGGCGTCTCTTTAGGTTTAGGGAGTTGAACTTATAATGAGATTGAAGGTTGAAGTGGTGCTCATTTGGGACGAAATCATCGGAGTAAGGAACGAAAAATAGTTGTAGGTAATATATTATTATCGAACGAACAATTTTTTTATATCTCAATTTGAGGTATTACTTCATAACTCTAATTGTGAGAGGGATAAAAGTTATTCTAGTATTACGTGTAAATATCACGAGGGTGACACTTTTTATCACGCATGTTACACTTTTTTTTAGCAATTAAATATAATTAATTAATTATATTTTTCTCTTTTTCTCTGTTTTTGCGATAAATTATAATTAACTAACATTTGATGTAAAAAAAAGTTTAGCAAAACAATATTATAATTAAATTATATTTTGAAGACATGTTTTGAATGATGATAGGATCATGTAAGTAAATGATATAACTTTTTGTTTCAAGAGTTATTGAAAAGAAAATACTACAATATATTTGATTTTAAATATTTTATCATCATAAATAGGTGTATAAATTAAATATAATTAATTAAAATATATTAAAATTTGATATAAAATAAAAATTTAACAAATTTTTATTTCTCAATATTTTTAACAAATCAACTACTATCATTCTATCAATGATAATGTTAATAATTCATTCGCCCTAATCATTATAATTATAATGATTATATCAATTTTTATTCTTCACTATATTTATTCTCATTTTTATTACCACAAAAAATGTGAACCAAGCACCTCCTGAGAGATTTGCTTAAACCCTTTCCATTTATAAATTTTGAAAGATTGAAATAAATTTTTTAAAAGGAAAATTTGAAAACAAAATTGAAACATGATAGGGAATGCTGTGTAAAATGTGCTTAATAAATGAATATAATCTACAATTTAAACTTAATTATGAGTAACTTTCAAAGTATTATAAGTGTTATTTCTAAAAAAAAAGTGTTATAAGTATTTCTAGCCATCAAGTTTAAGTATAATAAATATGATATCAAGCACCACATTTTAAAATAGAAATATAAAGCACTAAATTAAAAAAAGTATGTGATTAAAAAATTCATAAAAATAAAAACAGAATTTTATTATAATTTTTTTCAAAAACATTGAAATGTAAAAAAAACATATTTACATTTTTTTTGCATTTCAATAATATAGACAAAAGTGCATTATAGACTTTAATGGTTTTACTAAAATATAAGATGAATTATAATATTTTAAAATGTAATAAGCAAATCTTAATATTTTTAAAATATTCAAATTGAATTTTAAGTGGGTAAAAAATTAAACAGAATTAAGTTTTTGTCTGTTAAGTATTACATTATTATTGATGGAATACATGTTTATTATTTTTTCTTGATACATGAGACCTATTATTATATGTATGACAACGTGGTCATATAAAATCTAATTCTTATTTAGAAAACTTAAATTATTTATAATTATTTTTAAGTATTCTAATTATATTATATTACCCAAAATAATATTAATTAATTGTAAATAAGTTAATTTTAGTCACCCAAAATCTTAGATTTAATCCTTAAAATTTACTACTAAAATCTAAAATAAAAAACGTTAGGGTTTGTTTTACACGCTCTAAAATATTATAATTCATCTTATATTTTGATAAAAAAAAAGTTAGGATTTAAATTTTAATTTTGGTCTAATAATATAAGCAATAATGTTGGGTTTTTATTGACAATTTAGCGAGATTTTTGTGTTTGACAACCTTTTATCTTCATCTAATCTCTTAAATTATGTCTTTCTTAAAATTCTATGTATGCTTTTGTTTCTATATAACCTAATTCTCCTTAATCCTATTGTGTGTTCTTATTGATTTCCTTATAAAGGTAACAAAGTAACTCAATCTAATAATCAACACTATTTAAGAGAAATATCATAGAATTTGGCTTTAAATAATTTATTTAAAATCATTATTGATTTGTATCTTTGAGCAAATAATTGCTTCCTATTAATATACTAGGATCCCATCTACAAAATTCTTATCAAACTCAAAAACACACTAAACTTAAAGATAAAGTTGTAGTACATTTGTTATTTATTTCTTCTTAGAATCTCCATATAACTTTATTTTCCAAAAGCAACTTTTAATCTCCCAAAAAATTTACTAGTCAAAGCAATAAAACACATTTAAACAAGTTTAATTACTAACATTTTCCTCCCTTAAACTTGTTTCATAAGGCCTTATAACTCTAAGCTTCTTCTTTAAATATTGGAAAGTTTTAGCCATAAAAGACTTTGTAATCAACCACTTGATCATTGATTTCACATTAACTAGCTCCACTTCTCTTGTTTTCACTTGCTCTCTTATAAAATGAAATATTGTATTAATGTGCTTGGATCTCTTATAGTGATCTGGATTCTTTGCCAAAGTAATGGCTGATTTATTGTCCACATAAATTCTAGTTAGTTCTTCTTATTGCAAATTCATGTTCTCTAACATTCTTTTTAGCTAAATACCATGACAAATACAAGATGCAGCTGTAACATATTTAGCTTTACAAGTTGATAGAATAAGAATGAGTTACTTTTTAGATCACCATGTAAAAGTTGAATCACTAAAATAAAAAATAAAACTCGTTGAACTTTTATGATCCTCCATACTTCCAGTCCAATCATTATCATCAGTATATCCAACAAGTTCAAGATTTTGCAATGAACATTAAAATAGCCTACACTCAATAGTTCCCCTGGTATACTTTAAGGTCTTTTGGTAGCCTTCAAACTTGAAGTCATTGGATTCTTTATAAACTTACTCACTAACCCACTGCCAAATAATATATCAGGTTGAGTATATGTTAAGTACCTCAAACAACCACTAGACTCTTGTAATAAGTTGGATTTACTGGTTTCTCCTTCTTTTGTTAACTTACTACTATAATCAACAGGGCTATGAAAAATTTCTTCAAGATCTCTTTCAGATATCTTATTTATGAAAAAAAAGCCATCACTTCCTTGCTTCACTTCAATTCCTAAAAAAAAAGTCATGAGTCCCAAATCAATCATTTTAAATTTATTCTCCATTAGTTGCTTGCACTCCGTTATACAAAAAAGACCTATTATTCATATTGGTCTTGATTGCTTCCTTTACCCTTTGCTTGACATTATAAAAATAATATATTATTGCCTTCCAATTATTATCAGCCAGGAGAAGTACTCCGACTATAGGCTTACGAACTAGGATGAGAAATTGATATTGGGACCAAAATTTATGATCTTCAAGTATAATCCTAAAAACCTACATTCTAGCATTAGACCTAGCATACTGAGATGCAACCTACTTATTACTTGCGAATATTTGTCTTAACTTTTTTTTTTCATAAGAACAAATTATTAAAGTGATAAAAAATTGGTTACAATCTTGCAATAACGAAACGATGAAAATTCCTACTGTTCCTAAAATACTTTCTCATCAAATTCAAGACTCATGCCCAATTATAGATGAATTGGTCACTTTTCTTACTTTTTGCATATTTTCATTAATGATAAGAAAATATCTAAGATCTCCTATAATTTCAATGTCAATTGAATGCAATGTGCAGCACAAGGAGTCCAGTAAAAAGAAATATATCTACTTTGCAATCTTTCTCCAATTACTTTATAAGCAGAATCATTGTATCAATAAACTTTAAAAACATTACCCTTTTAACAGAAAAATTGATAATAGGGTCATGCCTTCTATTTATCCAACCATCGCACATGAATGGACACTTATGAGTTGCCAAAGTCATTATTCTTTCATCTAAATAAGTCTTTATTTGATAAACAAAGTTGCTAAGATGTTTACTTCTATAATCATCAATGAAGGAACTTTATATCTTGGACTATAAGAGGCAATAACATCCACTATAGATTGGTAATAATAAAACTGGGCATCATTGAATGATATACTTGTATCTTATCACCATCTAACCATTGCTATGTCCATATTATGAGTTGCTTCTTTAGATTGTAATGCATTATAGATTGAAAGTTGAACTCTAAGAGTTGTTCATGGTGCAAAAAAAGTTAGACACTTATCTTCTTTCTTCCTCATGGTAGGTGCAACAATCCCCTTTTGCTAAGTGAGAATACCACCATCAACTTCTCCTATATTATCATAAACACCACAAAAAGAACTTCTACTATTAATTTCGTTATTCAATCTTTGTCTTCTATCTTTCTCATGTTGATACTCATATTTTTTTCATTTACCATTTCATGTCATGATTGGCTTTCTTACAAGGCTCCACATCACCTTTGGTCTCAACTAAATGCTTCTTTAATATGATGATTTCCACCTTTCAAATGTTTGTTATATTACAAACAAATAGTGTGGTTCTTCAATATAGAAACCAATCTAGCATGAGCTCAGGCTGAATTATCAAATCTTCTTGAAGCAGCTAAATTTTTGGGAGCATTTAAACTTTCTTTCATTTATCTATAAAAATAAAATAAGACATATGTCAAAATTAAGTTAATAAATTTATATTCAAAAGTAAAAGGTTTGTATATAACAACGTTGCGTAACTATAAAAATTCAATAGTCAATTATAAACATGTCTTGATAGACTTTGTCTTACATCTTTCTTTATGATAATGCACTTGCAAAAGAATAATTTATTGTATAATATAAAAAAGAAAAAATTATTTCTTAAACATTTACAATTTCACATTATATTGAGTAATGAGTGTACTTTCATAATTCAAGTTATATCTTAAAATTCATTTTAAAGGCATACGAAATAAAAAAGAAAAATCCATGTGGACTATTTTTTACTATGTATTTAATCACCCATGAGATAGGATAATGAATGTGCATTTATAAGTTTATTATCATGTTGGAAATATTCCTTTCCAAATTTTAATTTTTTATATTTGTAATGCTATTTTCTAAGGACAAAAATGAACAATATAAAAATGCAAACATTTTACTTTTTAACTTAGGTACTTATATTAAATTATTTAATCATATATTAAATCTTATGTTTAAATGATTAATCATATATTAAATACTTTTTACATACAAACAATAATTAGTAAATTGTATGTTTTACATAAATCAATTAATAATTTAATAATTTAATAAAGTAATTTTGATCTTATTTTTAAATAAATAAAAATTCAATTTGTCATGAATTTACAATGTCTATAAACACATGTAAATTCAAAAACACAATCAATTTCATAATTTTCCTATAAACATATCTTAGTTTTCCAATAAATTTACTTTATTTTTCCTTGACAAAATAACCCTAACAAAGTTAAATGTTCCAAAAAAGTTCTTTCCATTTTTATCTCAAAATCTCATATAGCCGATAACAAGGCAATCTTTTTATATCTAAAGCAGTCTGCATATATAATGGATTCCAAGCCCCATTCATATTTCATAAACCACTAACAAATTCACACTTACATGCACGTGCAACAAAAATAAAACTATAAAATCATTAAAAATAAAAATAAAAAACCAAGGTCATTCAGGCTTATTGGATCAGTGGTCGTGAGTTATGACTTGGGAGAGAAGGTTTTAGAATCTGGCTAGCAGATTTGGTAGGTTGTGGCTTTGTAGGGAGAGCCTGGAATATGGGGACAAGCTGGCATCTGACAGTGAAGAGGCGATGGTCAATGACATTGCAATGAGCTAGCAAGTGCCAATGCCTAAGCTAGTGCAATGGTGTATATAAGGTCGAGGAGGCAGAGGTGAGGAAGTAATAATTATCAGAGAGTCGGAGGAGCTATTGAAGAAATAGTTACTGACAGTGGAAAGAAGTTGGATGAGAGAGAGAGTAATTGAGTGAGGCAAGGTGGAGAAAATATAAAAATAAGAGAAGATATGGAGACAAGGCGATGTAAATATGGTTAAGGTTGTTTTTTTTAATTTGGTCCACAATTTTTTAAAATTGCATATTCCACCCTAGTAAGTACTGGTATTTTGGGTTATTACTAGTCAGTATCTTAAACCTGTATAGTATCAATAAATTGAATACCATTTTTTGTATTGATTGGTATGAAACATGATTCATACCATTGGTAACATCCTCATCATCGTACCCAGTCCGAAGTCCTGCAATAAAGTGGAGTCTGAGGACCATTGGTAACATCCTCTCCCCAAAAATTCCTTGGAAACTCTTTTTATTTCAATACACATTTAATCATGTTAAGAATAGTGACCGCGCGTCGTAACGCTAATCAAAATTAAAATAACTAGACTACTACTGTAGCAGTGACGAGTCTAGGTCGATGTCACAGAGAGTATGTGTAAAGTTTAAGAAATGAAATTAATCGGTGTTTAGGAAAAAAGGGGGGTTTTGGATTTTTAGAGATGAAAATAAAATAAAACTAACTAATAAAAACAAATTAAAGAAAACATGTAATAAAATGAAAAATGCGGGGAATTCGGTAGGAACCCGGTTCTTTGGTTCAATCTCGGCCTACACCCTGATTAAGCATATTTTATTAATTTGTTGTTCTTTAACCTCTGCTAGAAATTATTAATCGTGGATTAAAAATTAATCCGAGTTTTTCCTTAGGTTTTGTTTAATCAAGATACGATTGTTAATTAAACCTAACCACCTAACAACTTAGGATACGATCTCTAAATTTAATTAGGCAGTAGTATTACGAATTAGAAAAACCGATTAATTAAGGCAACAACTACATACGCTCGGGTCATTTAACCTAGGTCATGTTATCCTTAATGATTACGAATCATTAGTTACTACACGTGAATTTCAATGTAATAATTACGAATTACATCGAAATTCTAGCAATGGATTTGAAATTAACGATTCAATGAACGCATTAAAATCATCGATTCACAAAACCCAATAGGTTCATACACAAATAACCGAATAATAATGAAAATCCGATTATCCATACATAAAACTCAAATCAATCAAAATCGGATAACACAAACAATTTCTAATGAAAGAAAGAAACAACAAAATAATTAAAATAATACTTAACTTGGGTCATCGGCGTTGATATTACCTCTGAACCGGCGTCGGGACATTTAGCTCTTCATAAATTGTTCCCAACAAATTACTTCAACCCCATCTTGTAGCCTCAACCGAATATCCCTCAGTGGCAAGCTCTCCTTTATTATTGATGATGTGACCAATAAAGATCACACATCAACTAAAACCTTCTGCTATCCTCTCTTGTGCCTGCTGTGCGATTTTCTCCACTGCGTTTTATTCCTCTTGCTGCCGCTACTGTGCAAAAATTTACAAGACCATTAAACATTGCCTCACTTTAAAACCCTTCACGCTGTTTTCCCTCACTTACGTTCCAGCGTCTTGCGTTCCACTATTCCACGCTGCGTTTCATGCAAAACATTTGCATGAAATGTCTGCGTTTTTGAAAACGCATGGTTTGCGTTTTGCTCTTCTCTTTGTGCTTGACGTTGCTGTGTCGTTTTTGCTGTGGCTCCTTGCCTCCTCTTGTCTAAACGCACAGCATCCTCCACTGTAGCTGATTGACGTGACAATTAAGGGTCACAACCCTTCTAATTCCTTTGCAAACAACCATCTCCTCTGCGCTGCTTGCAAAGTGGAACACGCCTGTTGCATGCGTTTCACTTGATTCCACGCTGCCCTCCTAATTTCTGTCCACGTTTCCATTGCCCTCACTGTAGCTTGTGTCTCCCTTAAACGCTGCGTTCCTCTTGGCTGTTGCTTCTTGTTGAGCCGAGCTCCACGCTGCGTTTTGTTCCTCCTTATTGCCGCCACTGTGCTTTTCCTCCAGTGGACTGTTGGACTGTCGTTTTGCCACTGCTTTTCTGTTCCTTGTGCGTCGTCGTTCTCCAGCTGAATTATTTATCTTTAGTCTTTACTGTGCTGTCATGTAGTCCACCCTCTAGCGCTAGGCGCTACTGTGGCCTTCTTGATTTATTTTTGTCTCTCATTTAATTTTTGTCCTCCATTAAAATGCCAGCCCTGTATTTGTTGCGTCTCAATCCAGCGTTTAACGCATCCTTTAGCTGTCGTTTTTGCTAGTTGCTCCACATGTTTGCTTTTAATTTTTTTTCTTTTTCTTTGTTTTCCATTTTTCATCTTTTAATTTTCTTTGTCCACTTCATGAAGACAACAAACGAGTACTGAACTTCAAAAAATGTCTCAAAATGAGTGTTTTTGACTCATTTTAATTTCTTTGCTTCCAAATTATACCTGAAATCAAATATAAATTAAAGAGAATATCTTAGGCATTTTTATGTCAATAATTGCTAAATCTAAATAATTAGAAATATCAACAATTAAGTACATATCAAATAGTTCTATTATTTCTTTATAAAATACCATTTTGTTATGATTTTTGTGGCATTGTGAGATAATGAACAATCCCCTTTTCTATTTAAAATTTTTCAGGTCAAGTGAAGTATTCTCTCCTTCCCTATTAGTTCTCAAACATTTTAAATAATAGCTACCTTATTTTTCAACTAAAACTTTGAATATTTTAAATTTACTCAAAACTTATCCTTTCCCTTTCAACAAATAAACTCATATTTTTCCACTTTAATTATCTATAAAGGATAAGAAGTACATGTTTCCACCAAATGATAAAGGCTTGATAAGGTCACAGACATTTGAATGCACTAAGTCAAGTTGTTATAAAACCCTTTTTGATCTCCTTCCCTTGAAATACTTTCTTTGCTACTTTTTGATGACATAAACTTCACATAGGTTCTTTGTCCGTCAATCTTTGGCAAGCCTTTCACTATATTTTTCTTCTCTAAAAGCTTTGAAGTTAAAGTGTTTATATTGAAGATGTCAAAGAGTTAAGTCATCATCAATTGAGGCCTAGAAACAATTTGATTGATTCATACACAAGCTCAATGGAAACATCCTCGTCTTTGAGATCTTCACTCAAGCAGTCAAAGCATCATTCTTATCATCAACAACCAACTCTATATTTTTCGTCTCCATAACATAGCTCTTTTCACGCAATTAATCCAAGCTTAAACTATTATTTTTCTTGTTAAGAATATAATAAAAGGATAACATATTCAAAAGGATTTGACCTGTTAATAATTTTCAATTTAATGCCAAAAGTTTTAAAATTTTCAATTTTGTGACTAACCTTTTAAAAATTGTATGTATTAGGTCAAAAAGTTAATTTTGATGATGTGATATGTTTACTAAATGCAACGTGGGAGTCCATCTATTAGCCATATCAACAAAAAATAATGTTTTGAACTAAATTGTTAAGGTTTTAAAAGGTTGATCATTTAATTAAAAAATTTAAAAGTTTGAACATTGAATTTGAAAAATTCTCAAAAGGTTGAATACTTTAAGATTGGTTATCCCTATAATAAACATTTGTGATAAGCTTCTTCTCACCACTTTTGAGTTTAATAAGAAATTTTCCTTTTCTTTGCATATATATTTGAGACAAATCCCCAAAAGCCACAATGCTTAATGTTTCTCCTTAAGCTCCATAAAGAACTCTTTCCTTTCGCATTTATGATTTGGTGTATTGGTATCTAAATACCATATACTGGTGTTATAAGAATTGTTATTGTCATAAACAAGAAATAAAACTAGTTCTATGATACCTTTTTTTAAAATAAAATTCTCCTTCTCCACTTTTTTATTTTTGTTAAAGTATCTTTCAAAAGCATAATGGCCAAACTTTTTACAACATAAACATTGAATATGTGATCTCTCGTACCTTCAAAAACTCCTTTTACGTCTTTGTCCATGTCTTCTACCTCGACTTCTACCACAACCTCTTTCTTTTTTAACAGATGAACTAGTATTAGTGTCATTTGTTGATTACCACTTGCCTCCTCTTCCTATTCTTTTCTACCACTATTAAATCTTCCTTTTCCTCTTGAGTCTTCATCTTTATCTATTATAGCCAACTTTGTATGTAAAACTTGCTCTATGAATTTTTCTTCTCCTATGCATGTTATCCTTTGTTCATAAAGAGATCCCATAAGCTCGTCTACTATCATAGCTTCCAAGTCATTAGCTGCTTCAATTGTAATTGCAACAAATTTCAATCTGGAATTTAGTATCCGTAGAAATTTCTTATAACACACCGACATCAATAATTTCTTTCCCGTTTCTTCTCAATTGATTAACATTCATTGTTACCCTTGAAAAATAATCTGACATGGCTTGCTCAGATCCTTGAGACAACAGTTCAGAGTCTCTTCTTAAAGACTATAACTAAAACCTCTTTACTTTGTCAGTTCCACCAAAGCACTTTTGAAGAAAATTTCAAGCTTCCTTTTCCATTGTTATTGAAGATACCAACTCCAACATGTCTCCATCAAGTGCCTGGTTTTCAACACCAATGCTCTTTTATCTTTTTTTTTTCAATTTCTTTAGCTAAGGCTTTTTTTTTCCAACTTTGTTTCATGTTGTGGTTGTTTATAGCCATCTTCCACAAGTTCCAGAATATCTAATGAATCTAAAAGAGCTTTCATATAGATACACCATAAATCATATTTGCCTTTTGTTACAATGGGAACTTGTGGTTGGATATTGGAAGCCATGTTTGAAGGCTACCTTTGATGTCAAATTTGTTGGCAAAATAATTGTTGACGGAGGAGTAATAAATAGAGGATAATTTTTTTATGAACTGATTATCTGCGATGCTATTTTGTGTATATGAAGATGTCAACTGATGAATGATTCCATGTCTTTGCAATTTTCAAATAACTTTGACATAAACTCACCTTCTCTATCAGATCTAAGTATCTTTAAATATTTCCCTCTTTGTTTTTCTAACATTACTTTAAACTCCTTAAATTTATCAAGGGCTTCTAACTTTTCTTTAAGAATATACACCCAACTTGTTATGCTAAAATCATCAATAAAGGTAATATAATACCTATTTCCACTAAGTGATGGTATGTCAAATGATCCAGCTAAATCTGAGTGAACAATCTCCAAAGTTCTTCTGGCTCTCTGTGATTTTACAACTTCAAAACTTTGTCTATGATGTTTCCCTTTTATGCATGCTTCTCATAATTGATCCTATTGATTAATTTATGGAAGTCCCTTTACCATCTTAGCTTTTGATAGCAATTGTGGACCACTAAACCCAAGACGATCAAACCTTAAATGTCATAGCCATTATTAATCTTTAATGACAAATTTCATAAACTTTAGCACTGTGGACTGAATATCAAATGTGAAAAGATGATTCTTTTTCATATCAACTTTAGCAATTAATTCTCCACCTTTGTTGATGGTAAGAGAGTAATCCTTTAAGTGTATATCATACCTTTTTTCTAAGAGCTAACCAAGGTGGATAATGTTGTTTCTTAATGCATATGCATAATAAACATCATATATATACCCCTTCTCTCCATTTTTTAAGATAAGCATAAGCTTATCTTTACCTTTAACTGGAAATTTCAATGAGTCATCGAAAGTAACTTCTCCTTAGATAGTCTCATCTAAATTTGTAAATAACTTCTTTCGCCTACACATGTGGTTCCTAACACTAGTGTTAAGATACAAATATTTTTCTTGCACTCTTCATTTCCTTTATATGTTAAGAAAATAGTTGATTATGCTTCTTTATCTTCTATTGCTACAAAATGATTTGTTTCCTTTCTTAGGGGTTGATCTCCACTCGTAACTAAAGTGGCCATACTTGTTATATTTATAACATTGCACTTGTGATTTGTTAATCCTCGACCACGATTGTATATTTGATAGCCTTCATTTGTTTGACATCTTTAAAAAGATTTCCTATCATGTCCTCGTCTACTATGTACAATTCTGTATGCACCCCTGTAGCTACCTTGATTTCCTCAACTTTATTGACAATTATTACTAGTTTGATTGCCACCAATAGATAACTTGCTTTGAAAAGCTTATTCTAGATCATAGTATTTTCATTTTAGAATTTTTTCAGTTCATATGCTTGAAGAGAGTATATAAGCTCATCAATAGAGATTTGTGACAAATCCCTTGCTACCGTTTTTAGACGACTATCATAGCCACTAATATTTTTGAAACTTTGCATTTTTAACGTGTCAAATTTAGCTCTAAGAAATTGGAGCCGTACCTTTTTAACCTTTTTGACTCCTTGAAAAGATTTTTGTAAAGTTTCTCATGCATCCTTTTATGTTTTTACATTTGATTTTTTTTCAATTGTTGATTCATCAACTCCTTGAAAGATGAAAAACAAGGCCTTCTTGCCTTATGTGGTCCTTTGCACATTTGATAAAGATGCTTCAGCGGTCACATCTTTAGGTTCAGTGTAGCCCTCTTTAACTATTTCCCACAAATCTTGTGATTTGAGTAATAACTTCATTTGGATGCTCCAGTTTCCTTAATTTTTCTTAGTTAACTTTGAAATTTGAGGCTGAATCATATTATTTATTTTTCAGGTTTTTGAAATTTAATCACGAACTTAGCTCACATACTACTTGTTAGAAATGAAATAGACCAACTACTAAAAATCAAACAACAATATATATTTATAAAACCAACGTTACACACTCTTGAGCTGCAACTCTTTTTCTCTCTATTTTCCTCTGGTTTTTCTCTACTTTTTTTCACTTACAAAACATTTAGCTAATAAATAACTACAATGGTTTTTTATAGCCATCAATGTAGGTTTATTCACCCACTTAGACAGGCCAAAGATAGCTAACAGAAACAGCCATAATAAATGAGTTTGACAGCTAACAAAAGTAAAAGACAATAGTTATACTCAACAATCGTATCTAGAAAAACCCATAGGAGTCCCATTCGGGTTTGTCTTCTAACACCTTTTTTAGTTTTCAAAACAAAATAATTATTAATTAATTTTCTAAGCATATTTGTAAGTGTCAAGAAAAAAGTATGGTTTTGTAGAAGGAAAAGTAATTCAACAATCAAGAGGCCGTCTCATTAAAAATAACGGAAATAAAACGATAGGCACAAGTTACCTAATCGAGAAAAAAACCGTGGAAACGTCGTCGACTTGATGGAAACTGAACTGGTATCATTATTGATCTCAGTACTTCTGTCTAAGACATCTCAAAAGTGCCCTTCAACTTAAACAAAAATTTTGCTCGCATTGCATTCCTTTGGTTCTGACGTAAACTTCGACAGTCAATCAGCTTTTTTCATGTTCCTAAGTACAAAGAAGAGAAGCAAATACATATTTTTACATGAACAAAATTTCATGGCTTAGTATGACATCATTCGCAAGGTAGGAACTATGTCCATAACTCATTAAACCCACATCAACTTCCAGCAACAGCTTTTGGTCCACGAATATACTTGATTGCTTAAGAGTTTTTTGATCATATTATTTGTATCTCTCAATCTTCTGAATAGAATACTTCAACTCCTTTTGAATGTTGAGCCTTGATGGTGATAATACAATGTCATTCCAAATTGAACCAACTCCACAAGCTGGATTTGGGAACTTGTAAAGTTCAAAAATGGACTCTGCTTTCTCGTTTAACCTGCCTACCCTCTTCAAACAGTCTATTTCGTCTGGATCAACCAGCAGAGTCCTGTCTCTCTCTTTCCACCCTATCAACTTCACGGTTATTTGTAGTGTTAGTATCCAAATAACAAAAGTTCCATTTACTAACTACAATGTAAGCATTTTCTTACTAGCATGTAATTTCTGCAGAAACTTATTTCTTCTACGGCAATATTTTATAATTTTTATACAAGCTTCTAATAGCCATAAAGGTTTAAGGATTTACATTTTCAGGTAGTTGAGTTCAAAGTCTAACCTATGCCAATTTCGCACCAGATAACCATGCTACTTTTACTCAACATGCATGATTTAATGCTTAATGAAATTGGACATGTACCTTAGGTGGGCCGTCCAAGGCATTTGTGCAATACAACCTAGCCGTATCAACCAGTTGACAGTAGGTAGAAAATGCATTTGCAAATCTCTTGTGAGAATTTAACTGTGACCTCACTCTTACAGCTCTTCTACACATTATAGCTCTCCTGCAATATGTCTCATAGTTGCAAGTTAATATATTGTCTTTTTAATCCTTTCAAAGTGATTCGTCACAAACAATTGAAGTATGGACATTTATATAATATTTTTGCAGTCTCCTACTTACCTTATTCCTCTGACAACAGCTAGATAAGCATCACAAACAACCCCAACTAGCTCTATCCTGTATGGCTTTCTTTTTTTGCTTCCTTCCTGTAGTGGTTGTTCTTCATCAATTTGTTCCCAATAGTTCTCAGTCACAGTTCCATCATCAGCTACCCTGTAACCAGCTCCCATTCTATAGCGTCGTCGATGAACATTTCTTGCCATTGTTACTGTTTGAACAACAAATGGTACCCATGAGAGTGTACCATCCATAATCACGTCTCGTCCTTCATTCAGTGCTGTCACCAAGAGAGAAGATGCTGCATCTGTGGATGATTGATGTACCTGTTTGAAACTACCTGTGTTAGCAGCATCTAACAAAATGAGTTGCTTTAGGAATGACACCGGTCCAATTGAAATAAGCACACCAAAATTATTTTATGTTATTTTAACTGACCTTGTGAATCTCCTAAATTCATTCAACTCTTGTATAAGAATCTTATATATAATTTGATTATTCTTCACTTTGCATGAGTTATGGCTTGATACATGTTATTGATGATATTTCGTAAGAAATCTGATGCTGCATGATTGTTGGATAAACATAAGGTCGTATGTTAGGCTTGAAAAAATCATGATCTCACAAGTTCAGCTGTTTGGATCATGTCAACATGTCCTTTAGAGCTTAAAGCTCTGTAGATAACATCTGATTCTTTAAAAGCATCTGCTTCAATAATCACTGCATTTGCTGCTGCTCCTGCCCAAAATGGCCTGTTTCATCAAAAATACAATTTTATTTTATTTACAACTTAAAATGACATTGAATCTTTTAGACATAGTTGATGGATAAAATGCTTTAATCTATTGTAGAAATTTGAAATGCCCCTATAAGTATTGTATAGTTCTCTTGTTTTAAAAATAATTAAATGATTATAAATGTTTGAAGGACCTAAATTAATTGTAGATCAGAATATAATTTAGGTTGGAACATGTTTAAAAACTTCCTGTAATTCTAGAAATTAATTGCAAATCTTCTAAAAAGGTTGTAAAAGATAATCCCATAAAGCTTGTTCTTCATGTTTCAGAGTTAAAAAATGGATTGAAGTCAGCCATCAATGAATTTTGAGTGCTGCAATGATTTTAAAAGTGAAATTAACAATTCCTAGATTATACTCACTCTTTGATGATGTCTTTAAGAACAGTGCTTTTCCCAGCTCCCATGCCACCACCCATGAAGAGGAGGACTGGACTTCTGTCACTATGTGCCACTGGAGCCATTACCTCTGTACATTGTGAGTCGTCAGTTGATCCATGTCCCATTGCTTTCATTTCTTCCACTAATGTATTGAACACTCTAGCAACCTTCAAATCTTTTGTTACCCTCTCAAATCTTTGTTCCCTATATCAGAAACATAAACTTTTACACTTGCTGGGTGGATGATTATAACAATAGTAGCTCACAGTTACAATCATTTAATTGATAGTGTTAAGACCACCTCACTTTGTCTGTGTTTCACAATAGCAAATGTCTTAAAAACAAAAACAATTTTAGCCGATGTTTTACCACGTACAGTTCTGAAATTTCTATTATTCATGACAACATTTTATATCTAACAGTAACAGTATAGTTCGTACCTAGTTGCTGCCATGACAATGTTTTTGAGTTTTCTTTTAGGTTCCAAATCTGCACTCAGGACCTGAGATTAAATGGTAGACGAGCAATAAGTGCACAATAAAAGAGCATTGGTAAGAGAAAGATTAAAAAAGATCTCTTGATAGGATCTCTTGATGTACCTGGGAAATCAACAGATCTGCATGGCTCCAATGGAATGCGAAGTAACTAAGAATACATCTTTCAAGCTCCTCTAAGAGCTTTACGAAGAGTGAATCTGCATCAGGTTCATCAGCAAAGTAGGAATAGATATCTTCTTCACACCCTTGACACTTTTGGATATATTCTGCTGCCAACTTGCTAAGATGTGGACATTGTCTCTTATCCACAAATCCCATTTGCCTCGCTGCACTCATGATTAAGGAAGAGATTATAGATTAAAATGATATGATCATTTTGATACTATTTGCGTATGTATATTATTGAATCATTAGAACAGAATATCATATTTATACGTCAATTAAACATTCATGCATGTATCTATAAAAATTCCAACCCCGATAGATGGGAAGAAGATATTCCTACCTTCTTTCCTACCATAAGATCGAAACTCTAATGGTTACCAAACTGAGTTATTTACAAATACATTACCTACATAATGAGGAAAGCCTTCAAGCTTCTCAGCACGACCGGCTTGTGAGGGTCTTAATCGTGGAATGATCTTCCGATGTCTTAATTTTCGGATACGGTAATAAACTGTTGCTGCAATGATCAACCCAATTGTAGAGGCTACAAAGATCTGTGTCAAAGTTGGTTTGCTATTATGATGTGAAGATGATTCAACGACAAGGAAAGGAAGCTTCAAGGAAGATTTGATAAATGCAGCAAAAATGGAGGTAAACAAGAATATGGTGACCGGTTTTTTCCCTTTACGAGGCTTACCTTTCTGCATGTTTCAGAGTTCCAAGGATGAGACTTTTCCGTTTGATTTGGTAATTTGAGAATTGTGGACAAGTTTTCCATTTGCTTTTCCTTGATAGTTGCATCATGATGGTTATATATGTTGATAACAGAAGTCACGAGGGATATACACCTTCAATATCACTTGGACAATTTAGCGGTGACACTTGTGATTAGCTCATTTGTTTCCAAATACCCATCCTTAGTGCACTTTACCACCATTTATTGGTCTCTACTCGGTTGATATGTATATTCGTAATGACATTCTTTGGGAGAATATGAATTCGAAGTGACTGATCAAGGTAAAACTTTGGTCTTTGGCGCAACATCTTTTTAGGGAATGAGGAGTACTACGTGCAAAGTGATGCATGCCTGTATCCTTACCAACATTTATATTCTTATCAACATTTGATAATTCTAAAGTTCTAATTTGTAAACAACGAATTGCAATTACGTCCTTGATAGTTGTTAAATCTTCTGATCCTCAAGTTCCCATTTTGTAGCTCTCTCTAGAGTAATTTTCTCTTTAATTCATCTGTTTTTCTCTCTAGCCCTCCAAATCGTTCCCTTTTCAAAACTACTCTTTTCTTGAATGTGAAATATAAATATATATATGTTTGTATTGGTTCAGCTCGAAAAATTACAATCTTTTTAGTCCAGTACTTTAATGAAACCCTTTTTGCTTTAGTACTTCTTTTGTAATTTAGTGTAGTGTCATTCATTCCATTTATATCAGAATAAAGAAAAAAAAAAGTGCACCTATGTATGTAAATATGTTATTAAATTGCAGGTACATATTATTTAAGTCTGCATTGAGTAAAACTTTTAATTTACATAATAACTATTAAACTATATATCAAATAAATTATTTAAAGAATCGATGAATAAAATTAAGTGAGAAGTGTAATTTGTTTGGAGCTCCAAAATCTTAAGACCAAAAAATTAAATCAATTAGTTCTTATGAAGCTGAATATAAAATCTAATACAAGTATTACCACTTTATAAGTTCGACTTATCGATTACTGCTATGCTTATACGCATGTTAGATGACTATCTTTCAATTATACCGAAATTTCAATATGGCAAGTGTTATATTTGTAAAGTTTATTGGTTTTGTAGTTTTGTAATTACCGTAGAAGCATAGTTAATTTACTGTAAAAGGAGTGATTAGTTTAGTTTACAGCTGGGTAATTCGTAGTAGGGTAACTATTTTTTTCCTTTGTACAAACGTTATTTAAGCTTTCATTGAGCTATATCAAATACATGAAAATAGAGTGAGAAATGTTTTTCTCTCACTTAACAACTCTCTGTTATATTCTTCATATGGCATCAAAGCCATAACCGTTTCGAGCTGTAGATCTAAGACGTCGGATTCTTGATCAGAGAACGGTTTTTTTTTCAAGAATTGAAGCTTCAAGATGGCAACGATCTCAAAGAAAGATTCAGATAATCCAGGTGCATGCCTCGTCACTACTCCCTTGAATGGTTTCAACTACAGAACATGGAGTACGTCTATGAAGAAAGCTCTTGCTGCTAAGCACAAGCTCGGTTATATAACTGGCAAGATTCAAATTCCAGCTGAGGATGCGGAAGATTACGAGGAAATTATGAGTGCAAATGCAATGGTGGAATCTTGGATTTTAAATTCATTGACCAAGGATCTGCATGATGCGTTTCTTTACGTGTCTTCTACCAAGGATCTATGGGATAAACTTGCAAATCGGTTTGGTGATTCTATAGGATCTCAAGAATATCAAATCCGGAGGGAAATTGGGAGTATTTCGCAAGGTAACTCTAGTCTTTCCATGCATTATACGAAACTATGCAAACTGTGGGACGAACTGCAGTGTGTTATACCCGTTCCACAATGCATTTGCGGATGTTGTACTTGTGACGTTTCTGGCAAGATCATGAAGCTTAATGATAATGCAAAAATTATTCAGTTTTTAATGGGACTGAATGACTCGTATAGCCATGTCAAGAAC
>JANSVB020000470.1:1699425-1709856 GCA_025504935.2 Erythroxylum haughtii
AGCTTGAATAAAGAATTTCATCCGGGATTTCCATGATGGATAATTTGATCCATCCAATAGTGGTGGTCTGGTAATTGGCACGCCTTCCCTTGTAACCATGTCTGTGAATCTAGGATTTATACCAACTTGCTACCAAGTTCTGAGCTGGTAACCTTGTTCTGATACCAATTGTAATTCCTAAGTTATGAATATTTCGTGGACTTTCTAAAATTATTTTTCACACAAGCAAAGTAAAATCTCACGAAAGCTAAATAACAAAGACACCGACGTTTAATAACGCAGTTCGGCACACTTTGTCTACGTCTGCGAGGCCGTCATCCAGATTGATCACTTTCACTGTAGTTCGCAAAGATTACACAAGATTGATCTAACCCCGTACCACTTAATCTATGTAACTAACCCACAACCTAACTACCCGTAAAAGATTTTCAAGCCACTGACTCGTATTAACCTCGTCAGAGGATTTTCCTAACTATTTTTACTCAAAAGCAAGAATAAATAAAAACAATAAAAAGACAATTTTCATATCTGAATTTGTTCACAGATATAAATAAATCACTACACCAATAAGTCATGCACCCATCAGCCACACAACCTTCCATGTGCCGCAACTTGCAATCAACTTCAAGAACCCAGAAAAATCAGCAACTCCACATCATACGGATACTGCTTGTTAGAGATAAAATCAGAATGGAAAAAGAACTGCTCCAAGAATCCTACGCAATCAGCTCAATAGAGGATCAAGGAAAACAGAGCAGCAACCAATGTATATCAACAGTACGTTATACTCCAACAGTAAAAAAAGACAAAAGAACATACTTGCAGCCACGACCACAGTAACACTCCCACACACTCTAGGTTTCTTTTGATAGATTCCTTTCCAAACGTGGACTCTAAAGATTCATTCAAACATAAATTTTAATTATGTGGTATATAATACCAATTCCACATTGACCACGTAAAGTCAATATCCCAATTTCAAAACTCAAACTCCAATTTAACCGTGCACTGCTAGACATCTTCCATAATAGAGATATACACATATATTAGAAGATTTCAAAAAATCCACTAAATATAGGAGGTATATTCACTGTCCATCATCAAGGTGTCACATCATCACAGAATCATGCCCATCATCACTGTGCCACGCTCACACAATAACCAAAGAACTTCAGATGGAATTTTTTAGGATTTTATCCTTATCATGTGTATCTCATAGATTTCTTTTTAAAATCAAATAAGGGGGCAATAACTACATAAACTTCCAATAAAACCAAACTCCATCTTTTATATGTTCAATTTAAAAATACCAAAATCAAATAAAGAATATATAAAATATATTCTAACAATACAATTTATCAGCTGAAGGATCTGATTAACGAACCAAAAGGAGGACTTATACTTGATGCTCCAGAGGCTTTGGTACCTGATGATGTAGGTAGAAATCTATTTTACGTAAATGGATTCATGATTTATTAAGAATTTCTAAATCTTCTTTGTTAAGAGAACTTTATTAGTAGCATATGTGGAATTAATACATAATCCTCCCTCATGTTTGGGAGAGCAAACTTCAGACCACTTGACTTTTGCACTAGCATAAAAGTCAGAGGAGCCAAACCATACATAATTCTTCAAAGTTTGCTCAATGTTCTTGGTCAACTTGCGAGATAAGGACAGGTGGGAGCACTAATACGTGCTCAGACTGGATAAGATGGAAGAGTAATTGAAGTCTACCTACATAGGAGAGGAGCATTTGTCCAATGCCAATCCTCTTGTAAATGACATCAAAGAGAGGAACCTATTTATGATATGCAAGCCCCTTATCATAAATGAGAATTCCCAAATATTTAAAGGGAAGTTCCCCAGGAATAAAAGCTAAGGAGCGTATTTGATCCATAGCATCATAATAGGTATAAAAGCAACTTTTAGCATTACTGATGAATTGTCCAGAGAGCTTGAAAAAGTGGATTATGGACTCTATCAAGATAGAGAAAGAGCCTGTGTCAGCTGCACAAAACAAAAGAAGATTCTCTGCAAAAGCAATGTTAAATAAACCTAGTTTCGTGTAATGGCATTGGTAATTGCAGAAAAAGTTGTTTCAATTATTAGTTCCAACAACTTAATCCTGGTTTTTGAGGTCTTCAAGCAATTCAAAGAATGCATCTGAGTCAAAGCAAGGGCAACCACCCCTATGTAATGGCGGAATACTCAACCAGGTAAGTCACGTATTTACTGCCATTTTGACTTTCATAATTTAATAAACAATAATTATACACAAAAACTCTCTCTTAGCTTTTCTTTTGTCACTAATGTGGGGAAGTTAGTATGAATTCATTTCAAATTTCAAATTGTATTTTTAAATTAAGAAAATTGATAATAATCCAAATAAAAATATTATAATAACTTATTCTCTCTCTTTCTTCAGTAATACTTTTTCATTTGAGTTTTAAGGAAATGATTATTAACTATTCACAAGTTTAAATAAGATTTCAAAACATTATTTTCATGGTAAATTTTATATTAAAAGTATAACAAATTTGACACAATTGAAAATAAAAAAATAAAAATTTATGTGAAAATATGAAAATTCGTGGTCTCATAATATAATACAAACAAAATTTACAAATTGAGAACATTACTTTCTTATAATTTCCGATTTTATAAATAATTTAAGGACACATTTTGAAATGATTTGGTCTCAATAGAATTACACAAATTGACAACGTTTAGTATATGAAGGAGAAAGTAGAAATATAGTAAACGCTAATGCTAGTTTAGTATATTAGGTTACAAGTTTTCTAAAAACAAGATAACGTACCCTATCCCCTGGAGTCCGATCCATCTTGTGGAGACTATACAACACACCGCACGACGTTACCGATATGGCCAACATTGACCGCCGGCCGAATGAGATCGACCGGGTTCTGACCAACCTCACCAAGTTTGCCGTCGATTCTGCCGTCAACTACCCTCCTAAAGGCTTCTCCGGTAACCCTATTTTCATAAACTTGTAAGGGCTGTGAGGTTGATTTTGTATATACATTGATAAGCTAAAAGTTGATCCACTAGGTTAAAGAGTTCCAAAACTTAATTTCAATTTCGATGTTTTTGCTTTTAATCCTGTCTCATCTCTCAAAATTCTCTGTTCTTTCCCTTGTTCAAGTTAATTAACCAAATCCTCGTTTTGGGATGGTTGATGTTTAATTACTGTATTTGATGTCCATGGGAATTTTACGCATGTAGCAATTTAAATTTTAACATGTTAATTTTTTTAAATAATTTTTTATATCCACCAGTGCTTATGATGCATCTTAAGTATTATGTTTGAGGAAGTATAATGAAGGCTCATAATTCGGATTGTTAGTTCTGTCTCCATTAATGCTAGCACTTGTCCTGGCGTTTTTCAGGTTTTGATCGGATTTGATGTTTATTTCAACCCCATTTAGAAGGGGTCATTGTTCTAAAATTGATTCGAAGTAGAGCTTATATTATGATTCTAAACTGATTGTTTGCTGTAATCCAACTGTTGGATTGAGGTTCTATAAAGTGGAGCAGAAACTCCCTTATCTTTCTGGGTAGCAGAATGCTTTATGATTTTTTGCTGAAATCTTTCATTGCCCTTCGAATAGATCCTTGTTTGAATCGGATGTGCCTTCATTCCAACTTATGAGAACTGCATGGTGCCTTTATTTGGAGCTTGCTTTTTCAGTTGGATCATGGGATATGAATGCTCTCTGTTTCATTGATAACTTCATGGTTATGGTTTTTGTGTTTTTCCTTTTTCCATTTATTATCCTTTCTTTCTCGGTAGTGCTCAATTCTTCTACGGTGATGGTCACTGCAGGTGTGAAGAAAGTCTACAAGATCGTGCAAGAGAGATTTAGAGATGCAAAAGCCTCTGTCCTCTTAAATGAGCACAAAAAGTGTGAGGATCTTAAGTTGGTTGAGAGTTTGCAAATAAAAATGGAAAAACAACAGGAGGACTTCACTAATTTAACCCAACAAAGCAGTGCATCTGGAAAATGCATCCCCGGAGTGGATCCTCCAAATGACACACCAGATGAAGGAATCAAGAAATCAGGTGGTCAGGAAACCAAAAAGAAAAGAATCTTCATCCGATCTCGGTTATGAAATGGGGCTCATTTTAGTGGCCTGAATGCGCGAGCAGATTAAGCAGAGAGACAAGCTTCTAAATCTGAATGTAACCGTATACTTTCAGTAACTTGTAAGCTCTGTGTTATAGGTTCTTTTTCTATGTATATCTATCCGCAAAACTCCTCCACTTGGATATTTGTATTCAAATTTGGGTTTGTAGAACTCAAATTCTTGTTATAATGGTGGTAAGACTATGATCAGCGGGCATTGATGGTTCATACACATGCAGTGAACAAGACAAATCTCAATGCTAACTGGGCAACTAATGGTCTTGGAAATTCCTAGCTACATTGAAGTCGTTTAGAAGAGAGGCTAGAGTCCGTAAGGGAAAAAGGGTGATTTAATAACTTCTAAAAAATTTCATAATTTCATTTTATTCTATGAATCAATTAAATATTAATATTATATGATAAATAAATTAAATGTTATTGATATAATAATTCAATTTAATTTTAAGTCAAATTAATTAAATTTTGTTTAATTAATAATTATTAATTTAAATAAGTTTTGCTAATTTAGATGGTATTTAAAAAATTAATCAACAATATTTAATTAATTTCAATATTACTTAATGTTTTATTTTTAATAAAATTAAAAAAGAATTACAATATATAAAAACTTTAAAAATTGAGAAAAAATAAATCAAATGATAACCTAATAACCTCGTGCTTTTTACCCTTTTATCAAGCGTGCAAAAAACGTTGCTTGAAGTTGCCCGTTTCTACTTTTGGTTTTTTATTTTTCCGTTTTTTTCAGTTTTTTAAATAATTTTTTTAATTATTAATATTAATATAGTTACGTTTTTATCAGATAATTATGTATTATATAAAATTTTAAAAAATATTTTCAATTAAATAAATGTATTTAATCTTCTATATAATATTTATTAACAAATTATTAATAAAATTATGTTATTTTAATAAAAATAAATAATTTATAAATTAAAATTTTATTTATAAAAGTAATATTTAATTGAAACATATTTTAATTATTAAATCAAAATTTATTTAAATATTTTAAATTTAATTTAATTTATTAATAATTATTAAATTTTAATTACATATAAATTAATTATAAAAAATAAATAAAATTAAGTTATTCATAATTTTCATTAATAATTAATTTTAATTTATTAAATATATAATTTTGAATTAAATTTTTTATTAATAATTAAATAATACATATTTAAATGATAATAAATAAGAAAAAAAAGAAAGGTTATCTTGAATGGTTTTTATAATTTTTGAAAACTGGAAAAATTCAAGAAACTAAAAATTTAAATAAATAATTTTTTTACTAAATTTAAAAATTAAAAATTAAAAAAATGAAACAAATCTCACCAATTTATCACTTTTCACTTCAACTTGTAAGGGTAGTTAGGTCATTCAATAAACTTTACTCTTTCCGCTTCTCTTTTTACGTTCTATTTTCTTCTTTTCTATATTCTTCTTTCTCGTAGTTTCTCTGATCTCCCGACTCTCCAGGCCACAACGATGGCGACGTGGACGGTGGCGGCTCGCAGAGCGGCTAATCTATCTCGGTTTTCATCACCCAAATTGGCTTCACATCCCCAGGCGGCTTCTCTCATTCATCGGCGCGGTCTAGCCGGTGGCGGTGGTAACTTTCTCTCACCAGTTTTAGATCCCCATTTTACTACTTCTATGCACAAGCATATATTTTTACGGGAACCAAGATGTGAAAGATTGCAACCTTTTTTTCCAAAGTTATTGCTTTATGTTTATATTGAGATTTATGTTATTGCAGATCATCATGGACCTCCAAGGGTGAATTTTTGGGAGGACCCCATGAACCCAGCTAAATGGAAAGAAGAACATGTGAGTTTTTCTCTTCCATATTTTATCTAAATTAATCCGACCATTTTCTCTTGTATGATTATTATTGTCTTTTATGTTGGTTATCATTGTTTAAACCAGTGTTCTTGTTCATTTGCTCCTTTTTGTAAATTTAGCGTTTAAAAAGAACTATTAATTTACTGATATGTCAAGTGCCTGGTAGTAGCTAGTCTTTGATCTTGAATTAGTCCAAGAAACGGGTCATGTTGTCTATGGAATTGTTTTGTCTTTGAAGAATAGTGAACAAAAAAGTAGAAGGGCTTTTGGATTTGAATGCTCAAACTTTGAGTTTTAAAATTTAGCAGCTGAGCTTCTATCGCATTATGTAGTTATTATCTTTTACATGAACAGTTATGCCTTTTCATTCTTGTGATCTGTTGTGGATAAAAGGACGTACATGGCAAGAAAAGACAATTAGAAATGTTTGATGAAACTTAATTTGTCATGTAAAATGCTCAGTCAAATAGAACTTTAGCGCGAGAGATTAAATATTTGATTGATTATAGGTTTTGTTTCGTTAAAAGCATAATCAGATTATATACTTATTTTCTTTTGTTCTTTCTTTTCGTTTTACAGTTTGTGATTGTCTCTTTAACTGGATGGGGATTGGTCATCTTTGGAGGTTACAAATTCTTTACTAGAGGCAAGAAGGAAGAGGTAATTAGGCTTTTATTCCTCTGTTCTCAACTCGTGGATTTGGAAAGCAACATAGTAGAATAACAGGCAGAGCACAAAATATTTTTACCATTTATTTGGTTCAACAACAAAAAAATTCCATTTGAATTGGAACACATTGTGAAATTTATAGCAAACTAAGTTGATTCCTGTGCTACTGAAAATAACATGGTTACATTGGCAAAGCTTGAGGCATTGTCATTTGAAGTGTTTACTTGATTGTATGCCTTCTTCTTTGTTGCAGAAAGTTGGTGAACCGGCAAAGTAGACGTGAATCGTTAGCTGAATATCTCTTGAGGCATGTCCATGACAAGGTTGTTACTATATTGAGACAACTCGGTTCTCGGGAAGTATTAGTTTTGTACTCATCTCCTAAAATGGGTGGCGAACATTCATTTCTCTTTTGGCTGTGCTGATGCTTGATCTATCAAGTACCTCTTTCTGTGTTCTAATAATCAATGGGCCATTTTGTTCTTGATAGATTGCTAAAGTATATCTTTAAGGATAAATGCTAGTACAATTCTGCTAGTTAGTATCCCAGCTAACTTTCAAGTCTGGACACAAGTTACACCTGACTAGAGCACATAACAAGACCAATCCGTACACGTCCCGCTAAATCCGTGATGTTGAGAGATCATTTGACAACCTTATCATGAGTTGCTAGAGTTTGACGTGAGAAGTCAGCCGAACGCAATATGTCTTGCATTGTAGGTTGAGTGGAAGAATGTTTCTAACATGCATTATGCTACAGGGATGTAATGTCGATATAATAGCAAGAGTGAGCTTCTTAAAGCTGGAAAGCGTTTTGGGTACCATGGAGGACAGAGTTTCACGAGTTGGGTATCGGGTATGTACAGTTCTCTGGATCCTAGGAATCTTTACTTACAGAACGACAACAGATGGATCCCTAAGAAGAGTTGTTCAAATCTTCAAACAAGTGACTTTAACGCTTTATATTAACTAATGAAATATCTGAAGATAGGGAAGCTTTAATTTTCAGGCGAAGGGGCATAGATCTGATAAAGTACAACTCAATTCGTATCTTAAATCTTAAATAAAAGGCTTGCCCAAATAGAAATAGCCAACAGCATCTAAACTAAAACCCAACCAAGCCGTTCCACAACTTTCAGTTTTAATTTTTATTCTGTAAGATAAAACTTCTTTAATTGAGTTTTTGTTTATTTTTAATTGTTAGGAAACTATAAAACTTTGTTCTGACTTTTCATTTTTTTTGTTAAAACATAATTTTATCATTAATTTATTAAATATTATTTAAGTATTTAATATTAATTAAATAAAATTTATGAAATGTATAATTTAACTAGTCAAAGGATTCTAATCTATTTATTATATTAAAATTTTGAAACAGAAACTATTGTAAGAAAATTTAAATTTGAGATATTTTAACATACATAAATAAATATTTAAAGGATTAATAATTTATTTTTATATTTTTTAATATATTTTAATAAATAAATAATAGTTTATGAATAATTTACAATTTTTATTTAATTATTAATTTATTGTAAATGTGCCGAAATAATGATTGAGAAATTATTTGTAATTACTTATTTTAAGAATTCTTTCAATAATAGAATATAATTAAATTAATAGGAATGCGATATTTTTGTTCTTCTTCTTTATTGGATTTCTTACTCGAGTATTTACATTAATAAATTTTTTAATCAAGTTATTTTCATTAATGGAAATAGTAAGGTCGCATGTTATATCAGCCCGATAATAACTTGATGTGAACATTTGCACAAGTCAACACAATGGTAATATGACACACGTACACTGGACATGTTAGTAACATATTGTGAAACACATGACATTGTGACCTACAAGTGCCTACAATGGCATATATTATAGTACACATGACACTGTGGATCTGCAAATGCCATGTGAACATGCTGTAACATTGACGTGACACTTGTCACATCTTTTAGGAGGGATTCATTAAAATTATATTCAAAATTTAAAATTTCTGACAATATTTTAGGATTATATACATTTAGTAATATTTATGAGTTTATGATCAATTTGTATCTATAATTTACTTTCACTAATATAACATTATTTTTTTATTGTATAATTATTTAGAATCTTACAAAAAGATATGAATAAGTAACCAGTGATCTAAATATTTTTAATTATTAATAATTCTTTAATTAAAGTTAGAGCCGGAAAAAGAAAATTAAGAAATGCATCGTACAACTAAATCAACGTTTGCCACAAGCCGGGCATCGTCACTATTTTCTCTCCAGCCGCCGCTACCGGTATTGTAATAGTATCCAAAACCCTGATCAAGCCTCACCAAAGCATCCCACTTCCAACAAAATCACTTCTTCTTCTTTTTTTCTATCACAATCTTTATAGGTTCAGATCACTCTGTTGTCTGGTGTCTGGTGTCGACAACTAGGCAGGTAATTGCGGTCGTGAAAGGCAATGTTTGGAGAGTTGGGCAGGATTCTGAAACGACCTTTTACCAAGTATGTCCATTAAAAGTTGAGGTCAGGGACTAGGGTAGATAAAACAGAGCACCATTAGCTTTGGATGTCGAGTCAAGCGAGGCGTCGTTTGTTCTGGGTCCACCTGGTTGTGGCTGAAGCATTTCATCTATCATTTCGTACTGGGCCCAACTATCTCATACCAGTATTGGTAAATTCTTGGGAACTTTTCACTTTTGACCACAGCCAATGTAAGACCCTATTTTGGTCTTGCATTTGTCCAATTACTGAATAATATTTTAACCATAGGCATTTTGCATGCATCTATAACACGTACTTCTCAAGAGATTTTTTATCTGATTAGCACTGACAGCATGTTGCGGGGATAGCTCAGTTGGGAGAGCGTCAGACTGAAGATCTGAAGGTCGCGTGTTCGATCCACGCTCACCGCAATACAGCCTCCACTTTTAGGAGCACGCAAACTGGGCCTCTATTTTTTTTTATTACATTAGGTATCTTAACTTAGCCGGACTAATTCTAATCCTCTTAGACCCCACCCCAAGAGCTCTAGAGGAGGTAAACCTGGAAACTCTAATATCCCTCAGGTTTCTATGTCGCCTGTACATGTTTGCGCACAAGAAGTCTTCACATACTTGATTGTTCAGCTGATGATTGATCGCTGGCCTCCCCTTGCTCAGCATCAGATTTCCTAGTAGCTCCAACTCCTATACTGCCACTGGAAGCGAGACGTCCGTAATTGATCCGATCAAGGATCTGTGCCCAGGGGGCTAGAGGATCATCAATAGGAATAATGCTTATTTCTCCTCCGTTAGCGTGACTCGAGCTCAAAACCTCCTGAAAGGAAGAGCCTTAATTGAAGAGCTTTAACCACTCAGGCTACTCCTATTTGTCGGGCCTCTAGTTTTATTGCGAGGCAACCTAAAGCCACATGGCAAGTTATCATCTTGCTGCTAGACTGTAGTCCTAGGAATCATCACTCCTCAGAGATCAAATCGCACAAAAAAATTTATCAAGCATGTGTTTATGATAAAAACTAATTACTAACGGCTCCAGAAATTTCTAGTATTTGCTCTCATGGCAGTTTCCTTTTTGAAGTAATTGGACGTTCCCTTTTGATACTGCTTAAAGTCTCTAATTTGGTTATTGCTCAAATGTTTCAGAGTTTCTAGCTTGATTTATTAACCTAACTGTGCTGAGGCCGAAAAAAAAAAAAACCTAACTGTGTTTAAGAACTGAAAAAGAATTGGGGGCAAAAGGCATGTGTGACATAGGTTCAA
>JANSVB020000470.1:1837012-1847544 GCA_025504935.2 Erythroxylum haughtii
CATCTCTCGTATATATAGTTGAAGGTGCACTTATTCTTTTTGGTTGGATATATGTTGTGGTGATTTAATTGTTTGTTGAATCAAGGCTTGTCCTTCTTCATTGTGCATAAAAGACATATGGGGTTCTCTTGATTCTTGTGTGGATAACGTAACCTATGGTGTGTAGTTCTCTATTGGAGTTTTTTTTTGTTTATGCAATCCAAGTTGAGTATGTGTGCTACACTTTTCATGATTGTGCGTGGTTAATGGGTTTATAAGTACAACTATAATTTTCTTTTGGGAATTGTGAGATTCAGCTGATTATCTTTGTGATGGAAATTCTGTGGATGACGTCATCAAGGTTGAATAGTTTTGTGCTGCGTTTTCTTTGATGTGTTGCCGTTGATTAAGTATTTTTGCAACTGTGATTTCTGTAGAAGTTTTTGTGACTTGATTATGAGTTCTGTGTGAATCAGTCCATTGTTATTACGACGACTTCTAGATTTATTTTAGTGCAGCTGAACTTTGCGGGAAGTTGTTCTTTTCTTTTATCTCAAGTATATTGTCGTTCAGTTCTTAGTTGATTAAGTACTTAAATTATTTTTATTGTCTTTTAATTAAAAAGAGTGTTGAGAAAATCCTCTGTTGAGGTTAGTACAAGGCAGTTATACTATTGAATGTGAAATTATTTTACGGGAAGTGAAGCTGAGAGATAGTGCCAAGGGTTAGTGATGTCGGCTCAGTAAAGTCTTGGATAAATCTATTGTATTTCAGTAAAAGTAATTAAGCTAGGTGAGGGCCCTGTAGACATAGACAAGATGTGCCGAGCTGTGTTACCAAATTTTCATTGTTGATTTATTTTTTGGTTCTCTTAATTTTTCTGATTTTTTTATTTGCTATAAACGAATTGAAAAGTTTGCAAAACAATTAACCCTTTCAATTTTTCACATCCACGTATGAGATCTCATATGGATGCATCATGTTAGAAGACAAATGGTCTAAAGATCCTGTATGGGTTTCAACGAGTATTAGTTTCATGGCTGGACATTACCAAAGAATCCAATTTTTGATGCCCAACCGACTTATTGCATCCAACAACCAAATCATAGATCACCGAGAACATATATTTAGCAATGTGGGTCCTAGCTTAATCTTTGATTAAGGTCATACTAAGCAGCCTTGTGCATAGCAAATGCCCTATAAATAAAACTTACAGGAAAGCTGTGTGCTGGATTACACAAATGAGTCAGTCAGGACTGGGGCACCGGGCATGCTGTTTTTATGTCAATAACAACTCGTAACCCATTTGTCAACTTTACTGATTGAAGCCAATTCAGATGTTAATTAGTCTCTCTTTCCTGCTATAAAGAATTTCAAGTATTGTTAAGAATATCAGTTGGTTCATCAACAAAATGTCACATTCTTTTGGTAGGTTCATTGATGAAAGGATAGAACTGCATTAATGTCTGTCCATTTAGCATTCACAAGGATTAGCTTTTATTCCACCTAAAACCTTGATAATGTCTGCTCATTCAATAATACCCCACCTATATATAGGCGATCCTCATCCCTCTCTATTGTTACCTATCATTCACAAGCATACGCAAGTTCTGGAACTTCTATGTTTCTCAAGCCATGAAGATTATCACCGGAGATAAATATATCATTAAAGATACTGACGTTTATGTAAATAAACATCTACGTTTGTGATGACGCATGTCGAGTCATCTTATGTTATTGTAGCAGAATCAGCATTTGCAAAGATTTATATGCTCTATCAAACCTTAGCGTCATCTATACACAAGTGGACTCGGGATACATACAAAAATAAATATATATAACACGCACTTGATGACACAATTCAATTTGTATACCAAAAATTAAGTAACAGTAATATAGAATATCTCGTAAAGTTGGTTTGTACGCTTTCCTTAGAAAGGTAATGCAATTAAAGAGATGGTTTTAATTTTGTGTGGTTTTAAGATAATGATTCCATTCGATGACAGCGAGATGGTCCCGTATACTGAGCAAAGAGCAAAAGTCATTTGTGAGGTAGCCTCTTATTGTCAATTAGTGTGACCTCTCTAGAGGTCATGGAATATACTTAGCTATGTCTTTATCTTCCAAATCAGTGAAAATGACACCCACCCCTTCAAATATCTTTTGCATTCTTATCGGGGGAAATTATATATGTAAAAATATTCAATACAAAATTTGATCTCAAAGATTAGTGCTTGTTTTTTAGAGAAGAGAAATAGTAAAAGGTAAATGTGCTTTCAGTTTTTGATCCTTTATATATGTGGGTGCATGAGCTCTCATGTGCACTTCTTCGACTGTCCATACATGAAAGCTGACGAAATCCCTTTAATAGGACTATTCATGAGTATCTTTCAAGGAAGAGATGTGTCCAACCAAATTGAAAAAGACTGTAATTTCTAACTTCTCTCACTCATCCTCTCTATTTTTGTTTCTATTTTATAATCCTCTTAAAAGCCTTAATCCCTAAGTCACATCCTTTTGTAATATTCTAACAAAAGAGCGCAAGAAAGCACAAATGTCAGTAGCCTTCATTTTCTCTCAGAAACTTTTATTTGTTTTGGGATCATCCGATCCATATACGACAAACCTTTTTTTAATTTTGTCCCATTGCCTGGGATATCAATTTGTTCAGTTTGATTTTACCAAATATAAAATCCTAGTTATAACAACAATGGTTATAATTAATTACAGCTGTAAGGAGATATTTACACGAGTTAGTTGCACTATAAACATGTAGGAGCTTAAATTTACATCTGTAAATCACTTCGCATTAAAACCTTGTTAAATGAGTGGATTAATGATTGCAGATAGAATTATCCACAAACAAAGAGAAACAAAAATTGTTTGATGATTAGAGATGACGACTATAACAAGGTCAAGCCGCAAATAGTAATGGAGAATCATGCATATTATTGAATTTGTTTCTGTTCCTTTCCCTTATTTATTATTAAAATGTTCCTCAAGACTAATGCTACATCTTCAGCTGATAATGTAGAGGCTGCTTAGGACTATCAACCACAAATACATTCATTCGAACAAGATATATATCATTACTTACTTATCCAAGATGGAAGATATAATTTTTCTTTTTTTTAATTTTTTGAAAGAAAAGAAAAAATATACAACTGGTGAAAACCTGGGAGCATCAGAAGTAGAAATTAGATATAGTTGATCACGTTTATTTATCTAATTTCTATTTTTCGTTTCATAAACTTCTGAGTAATCATCGTAGTTTCACTTCTTTGTTACAGCTTATTTTGTTATCGAAGATTGGTAAACTTATGAGATTGTGAAGGAGATCATACATGACAAGAATTGAATATAGAAGAAATTAGAAACATCTATAACCTTTTACTTCTAGGAAGTGATTACATAATTAAGAAATTCATGAAACTGAAATAGAATGCAATAGAATATATAAGTCACAATGTATGCCATCTCCGAAGTGGAAGATTGGAGTTATTTAACTGGATGCATGCGATCCATATACAGTATGCTTGTGTCGATAGTCCAATAAGATGAACACGCATATACAGCACCCAAATCAGAAATGCTATTTTTCTTAAAATAACTAAGCAAGGCTTATATATTCCTAGGTGGAAAAACTTCTATACTAGGTTAAAGGTATATCTTATAGTAAAATATATCCATACTCTTCAACTTTTTTTAAAAAATTTCTACATCAATTTCACTCTCTCTCTCTCTCTTCCACTTTGCTTTTTATTTTTTTTTCCTGGTGTGACATTTCTGCTTTGAAGAACGAATTATATAGGTTGTTGGACTATGAAATAACTTTTCCGAGGAAACATGTTCGATGTATCCATGGTCTCCCTTGAAATTGCTAGAAGAATCTTCGCTGTCAGAGGAACTACTCCGAGGCCAACCAGTGATCTTTCTAATCTGTTCCTAAGAAACAAGATCTCAACACCCCATTAATCTTAACTAACTCACCACTATATCAGTATTACACCATTTGTCTTGGCTGCTTACAATCTTATAATCTACCTAGAAAATTCATGACTTAGGCCTGGATATGTTATATGCAGGTATGCACCATATGCCTATGTATATATAGTATATATATACCGACCACCTGGAGAAGAATTACGAGTACCAATTCATTCCTGGAAGTTGATAAGGTGGCCTAAGTAATCCATCTCCCAAAGATCCGAACATTGGCTGTTGGTGCAATACAGGTGTTTGAGGCAATTGGCTAAGCAGAGAGGCTATGGAACCATTCCCACCAGTCCTCACAGCACCTCCATCGCCGTTTTCCCCTTGAAATCTCTTGCCTGATGAAGCGCCGGCGGCGTCGTTGTCGTCGGGCCAATAAAGCGATGGGAGTGTCCTTTTGAGAGGAAGCATTGAGAGCTCTGGTTTGGAAAGCGAAGAGGCCAATTGTGGCACAGAGTTAGTGTTGTTGGTTCCATCTGAGCTCATTATTCCCTCAAAAAAGTTCTGCTCGCCTTCAAGCAATGCCCCAAAGGTTGGGCCCTTCGCAAGCTGTAGTCTAGTGCTCTGGTGGCTACAGACCGATAAGGATGGTGGAATTGAGCCAAGCATATCGTCCATTGAATCATCTTTATCAAGATCCGTTGGTCTGTGCGAGTTGTTTTTTTTGTATATTCGACAAAGCACCCAATCGTCAAGCTAGGAAAAAAAAGAATAAATTGTGAGAACCACCGCCGGTAGATATTAAGCAATGACTCCTCAAGTACCATGAAAAGAAAAAAGAAACCCAATATCAAAAGCCATACAAAAGTGAATGATCACTACCCTTAAGGAGTTTTTCTTATTCCCCAGGTCACATCCTGGTGGCTTGTTACTGACTTTGTTATCAGCCAATCGATACTCGTGCATAATCCAATTGGTTTTAACCCCTTTGGGTGGCTTTCCACCGTAGAAAACAAGTGCCTTTTTAACACCAACCTTCTGAGTACCACCTGATGTTAACACCGGCTTATCAGTTCCCGTAGCCTTCCAATACCCTGAAGTCGCTGCCCTGTTCGGCCTCGCTCCGTTAGGGTACTTCCGGTCACGAGGACTGAAAAAGTACCACTCTTGCTCGCCAAACGTAGCCTTAGCTGAAAATCAAACGAAAACCCATCACTTCTCACACCGAGAACTCATCTTTAATATCCACAATTTATCGTAAAAACAACAACGACGACTAAACCAGAAACCATACACGCCTTACACATACGTACCTGGTAATTCCCATGGATCAAACTTGTAGAGATCAACTTCAGCGATAATTGCTACCGGGAGAGGGGCAGAGGTTGCCTTTTTCTTGAGGTAGTGAACCACAAGCTCTTCATCGGTTGGGTGGAAACGGAACCCAGGCGGTAGGTTGGGTTGTTGCTGTGAACCGGCAGACGAGTCGGTGCTTTCCATCGGTGCAACCAAGGTTCTGGGTTTTGTTAGTTAGCAGTTGAACTGATGAGAAAATGCGACCTCAGAGTGGGAGGAGAACATGTCATATAAGTAGATTCTGTTCTGTCAGAGTTTGGCTTTTTTTTTTCTCGGTAAAAGAGTTTTGGCTTTAATATTGTTTGCAAGTGGCATGACCATTCCTTTTAAATGCGCATCGAGGATCGGATTGACTGCGATTCAAGTGACCTTACGAAGTTCCGAAGGACCAATCATATTTGAGCACATGATGAGGTTAAAGGGTGAAAGCGTAATTTGGATTTGCTAGGTGAGAGGAAAAGGGTGATTAGAGTTAGACACATTGATGAGTCGCCATGTGTGAGAGAAACTAGAAATGCTGACACGTTGACACGGAATGGTGTGTGGGGACCACAACGAGCATAAGTATCAAAAAGATAGAAAGCAAACCCACCAATCCCAAGTACCCACCTCTTCTAATAGTCTGTTGATGCGACTAGATGAATGGGCGTTGTGATTTTCATTCCTTTTGTGCTCCAAAATGATCATAAATCGCACAAAATAGTGTCTCTGCATATTTCTTTTTCCGCTGTAGATATTTTCTGAAAGGAAAAGGGTACAGATGAATGTAGTCAGCATGTTGACAGCAACCTCCCTGACGCTTAAGCTTAATTGGCGGCTTCTATGTTCAATAATTGATAATAATCTCAACGCGAAGAAAGTGAAAGTAATAATTATAATTGCTTTTCTCTTCTCAGAATTTCTCTCTAGTTAGTATTACATACAGTTAGTGTGTTATAAATACAGTTTTGATAAGATCTTGCGGGAAATTTTATTTAATAACATTTTAAATTATGAATTATTTTGTAAGAAATTTGGTGTTAAGGCCTTATTTTATAATTAGTAGATTGTATTAGTTATTAGTTAATTTTACCGGTAATTATTTAAAAGATGTTTGGTAAAATTAATTATTTAGTGTTGATTGTTTATATATAAAATGTCTTATAAGATTATGATTTTAAAAAATTTATAAAAATAGGAATACCGTATCTTAATATTTCTTAATAAACAAAACTCAAAATTCTTATACTTGGCCGAGTAAAATAAGTTGTTTTTATCTCCGGCTTTTTATCGATCAAAACACCAAAGCCACTTCTTTGCCCTCAACAGTGGGGGGAAAGGAGGGAACAAGAAATACATAAAAAGTGAATAAAATCTCAGTAGAATGTGTTATCGTGATCAAACAGCTAAAACTACTTGTGGGAATCGAAAGAAAACTGCAAAGAAGAGTAGCTGAGACAACAGCCAAAGAAGGACAAAGGGAAGAAACAAAGAGCACACTTTTGAGCTGGAGGATCAACAGAGCTGCTACAACAGAGAAAGGTAGATAAACATAGAGGTGGCTCCTGCCGTAATCCTAGGTGAAGAAAACCATCAAAAGGGGTTTATGAGATTTATCTGTTTCTTCTATTCAGTGACTCTCTTCCATTTTCTCTCAATTTCAGAAGGCAACGAGTTTGACACTCAGTTTCAGGTACATGCAGACTAGGGGATAATTAACTTTTTCGTATTAAATTTTCAGGGATACAACAAAACGCTACTCGGACTGTTTTAAAATTTGCTAATTGAGTTTAATCAACTAATTTATTAAGTTGGTTATTAAATATATCTATCAACTATTTGATCATGTTAAACAGTTATAATATTTCAATTAACTAAAAAATAGATGATAAGTTATTTACTAAATAAGGCCTAATTAATATAAAAAAGAAAATTTTATTTAATACATTACTTAACATTTTTCAAGAAAACTATTCAATAATTTTATCTTTATTATTATGAGAAACATCAAATTATTGATAATCAATCTTAATTCCTTTTATTTTTAATTGTCTCGACAGAAATCTACAATTAATTATTATCATTATAAGAAGAAGAAGAAGAAACAAGCATTGAATTTGACATTTTGACTTCAACGAAGATATTCAATATTTTAATACAAGAAAATAGAACAAGGTTGTTGTTTTTTTATGGTGGGGTAGGAGTAGGGTCGAGTGCCGGCCAGATGATCGACCAATTGGGGCCCATCAATTTGATCTCTTATCGTCAGGAGAAAAACCCCCCCATCACCTCATCACCATCTCCATCCTCAAACACTAACTGCCACTCTCCTTTTCTTGAATTATAATTTTTTCTCTTAGAAGATTAATAAAGTAATTTATCAAATTTCCTAAGAATGGGGTTGAAGGTGGCGTGCGTTGGCTTTAACTCTGCACTGGCATGTTCGTATAGCCAGCACACCAAACCCGTTTGATGCATGATCACATTTCACAACCACCGTATGTTGAGAACTTGCACATCCACTTAGGCCCCTTGGTAACGCGTAACTGCATATTAATCCCAATTCACACCATAATCAATGCAAAGAATCGAATTTGTTGGGCATTCGGACTTCTTAAGACTTGTTATATGTGCACGGGAAACTTAATGTAGCAATATCTTTTTGCAGTCCTGTGTAGTTTCCCTCTATCCACTACCAAAAAATCCATGAGCCACAAATATGGAGTGTCTGTTTTAGTCTAATGAAATATAGGAGTAGGAAACTACGGTCTGGTGTAGTTTTAACCTAAAGTACAATTCTTATTTATGTATTAGATATAGTTTTGGGTTATAAAGGAGAATCGATAAGGAACTGAGAACAAGGAGATCTTATATACATATAAGCAAGAAGACAGCAACTTCGTATGCTTTTGGAATTCAGGCCATTTAGTTTGATTTATTGTCAAATAATTGACATAAAGAGTTTTGGTACCAATTCAGAATAATACATATTAAATCTTAACATTTTACAAATATTCAAATTAAACCCTATGTAAATAGAAATTTTAATAAAGACCTTATATTGTTCATTATTTACTACAACGTTTAAAACATGGTTAAAAATAATAATATTTTATTTTTAAAATAGACTTATAGTACTACAGTTACATCCCGTGATACTTAAAACTTATTAATAATTTTAAAAGAAACCTAAAATATTCTGATTAATAAAATTATTTTTTTATTTTTATTTTATCCTTAATTTTACATCCTTAAACTAATTAAATCATTTTAACAAAATAAAATCCTTAATTTAGAATCCCCATCTTTATTTCTCTACAATTTTTCTAATCCCATTTCATTGAATTGTTCTATACTATAAATCTTCTGAACTCTTTTATCACCCTCAAGTTTCTTAGTCCCTAGAGTAGTCGTAGCTTTTGTGGTGAATTTACTCTATTCTTCTCAAGTTTTATTACTTTAGACTTGTTATTACTATGTACTGGCACTAGAGAAGAACTATGGAAGAAGAAGGAGGTAGTTATTTTAGGGTGGTCATTTAGAAATGAAGAGGGAGATTTAGATAGGAAGGTGGTGATTGTGGCAGCCATTGAAGGAGTTAATGTGAAATTTAGAGAGATGGGGTCCTAGAAAAATTGTAGAGAAATAGAGAGGGATTATTTTAGTGAGCATTAATGGTCTTAGAAAAATTGCAAAGAAACAAAGATGAGGATTGTAAAATTAGGGTTATGGAATTTGTTAGATAAAATAATTTAATCAGCTTAAATATCTAAAATTAAGGTTAAAATAAAACTAAGAAATAATTTTATCAAATATAATATTTTATATTTTTAAAAATATATGATTGAGTCCCACAATGTCACATAGCACAGAGTGTGTAATGTGAGCCTACTTCAAAGGTCAAATATTATTACTTTTGCATGTCAGCAATAACATGGCAAATAATTAAGGAGCTCTTTATTAAAATTTTCATCTACATAGAGTCTAATTAAAATATTTGTAATACATCTGGGTTTAATTTAAACGCAATAAAATGATAAAATCTAAACATTGCACTTGGTCAAGTATTATAAACAAAATGTATATGGATGTTAACATGGCATAAATCAGATGTCACAAGGTCACTTCATCCTACTTGAAACTATGTCCATGCACATATGGCACATGCTCTCCATTTTACTTGGTTGCTTCTCCTTTCTTTATGAGTAAAATGATGAGTATTGATTAATATAATGGCTCGTAACTAATTCTTCTTCTTTCCTTAAAATGATGATATCATTTTCGATAGAGGCAAAACACCTACGCACACTTAATTCTCTATGATTTGGTATGATTGATTATGGACTGGATAATTTATGGGCAACGATATTTGTTGTTGAAGAAAAGGCTATTATTGTTATTGCCGAAGCAAAGGGCAGAGGTTTTGTTACTAAACTACTAGGGACAAAGGTAAAAAAAACAATGTACACATAAGTCATTGTCATTTTGGGTTTTGCCCTAAAACTATTGCATGTTTATCTTAGGATATAACTTTTTATTTATGCTTATTTATTTGTTTATAAATTAAATGGTTGATTGATATGGTTATACTGAAATGCACCAGGAGAATAAATTCAGTTTGGATAAGTATGCATATTATGCCAAGGTGAGACAACTAAATAAGGTACCGATATTGATATCATATGCTATTGGAATTTTGAAATGTGAGTTTTAAAAGGTATTATAATTAATGGATTAAGATTGTTGCTCAATTCCAACAAAATAATTTTTGATATCTATTAAATTTTCATACTCATAAATTGGTGGAGATATTCCACAGGTAAAGGATAGTTGGCGTATTTGTTGATGTAGAAGAATTTGACCAAAAGAAAACATATCAATGTGAGGGTACTTAAAGTATTAAACTTATGAAGGGTGGTTTTTTAAGTTTTAGGATTAAATGTTTATTTTTAGCTACAGTAGGCAATGCTTTGATTTTAACTCAACTTAAACTTGTTGGCAAGAAACATATAAAAGATATATTGAAAATGAAGATGTTGAAGTAGTATATTGAGTTAATAAAATAGGTGTTGATGGAAAAAATGTTGTATCATTTTGGCTTTGATGGCTTGGTATTTTTTTGACTTTGATGACATAATTCCTATCCCATATTGGGAAGAGATGAAGATGGAAGGAGATTTTGAAGTTATAAAATAACTCTTCCCTCTTCTAATCCAAACCATCCCAAAAATTTGATAAATACTCAAAATTGTATACATATCAAATTTAGTATTCTCTTCTTAATA
>JANSVB020000470.1:1872214-1884951 GCA_025504935.2 Erythroxylum haughtii
TGAATATAAAACCAAGACAATGAATAGAGTTACTTACAGATTATGATTGTACAAATGAATATTTTTTTGCAAAGTTAGTGTTGTATCTGATGCATTAAACAAAAATTCCAATAGTAGTGAAGCAGGAATTTAGATATTGGGGTCACCAAATCTAGTGAAATAAATAGCAACTTTACATGGAAAGTTTAGAAAAGTCCAAATTGAGGATTCAAAATCTATGAATCTTATTAAGAAATTGAAAATGAATATAAATTTTGAGTCCAAATAGGAAAACTATTACCCAGTGTTGGCACATGCCCAAGGCCCACTATGGGAAGGGGGGCCCTAACCCCATTTTTTGACTTTTGACTCCCATAGTTGCATATTACTAATTCACTTTATGAATTATAACTATATCAATCCTTTAAAATCTCAAGCAGCCGTAAGCTCTGTACTATTCCCAAGGCAAAATGAGAAAGTCTTAAGATTGATTTAACGTTGGTGATGTTTCGAAGAGTAAACTTTAGGCAAGTTCCAAGATTGTAGCTAGTAAGTACTCCCAGATTGCAAGTTAAGTAGGTTGCAGGTAGTAATAAATAATTTTAACGTTGGTGATGTTTCGAAGAGTAAATGTTAGGCAAGTTTATTTAACGTAATAACTTTATAAGTTAACATCTCATGCTTATAAATAGTCTTGAAATATTTAAGTGTACTTTTACCTTCTAATTTCTTTATTTTTATCAATATATATAGTTAAAATACTCCAACTCAAAAATTAGCAGCAAAAAATTTTATAATTCTGTCTTTTAAGTTCTAAGTATAATTTAAAGGTAAAGTTTCTAATTTTTAATGTATTTTTGCTCTTTGTTTTTTATTTTTAATATTAGATATTAAATTTTGCTAATTATTTTTTCCTCTATCATAGATATAATACCATTTATATATCTTTGTGATATATTGTGAAGTTGTTGGAGTTTGGTTGTGCCTGCATACTTCTTCCAGTTCTATACAGGTGCTTTTGTTCTTTTTCTAATCCAACTATCTTATAATTAGTTTATATTATATTGCCTAAAAAGCATTTGTCTGGAAGTGAAAAAAGGAAAAAAAGAAAATAAGTAGCACAGTTGATAGAATCCCAAAAAGGAACAATAAATAAATTTATTAAAAGAGTATGCTCCTCTAGTGAGAGTCTTGAGAAATTAGGTGAAGGTAGTTTTGAACAATATAAAGAAAACTTAAGTGACAAGATTCATAAGAATCTCCTCCCTATCGACCCTTCTTATTAGGGCCCTTTTTTTAATTTCATCCAGGCCTACAAAATGATAGGAACGGCCCTGACTAACGGATATTAGTACCGTCGTTAAATAAAAATTTTTCCGTCAATATTATAGATAAAAATTGACTTTTTGTCGATAATTTGAAACGGTTTTGGTTTTCGTTAATAATTTTAATCACTAATTCCTACTTTTCTTATAGATTACACGATTTCTTCTCTGATTTTGGGTTTGTTCTATAGATTAGTAAATTTATACGAAAGTCCTAGTTGCATTTACTGATATACTTCCTTCGTAAATAAAGGCTATAATGCAGAGGAAAGTTTATCCATTTTACTATACATATTTTGACTCTTTTGTTGAGGAATTGCGAATAGATAAGCTTGAACTAAATCCATCGCTGACTTTCCAAAAGAAGACTATAATGATTAACGAGCATATAGCTTAAAAGTGCTCCCGAGTATAAAGCTTCTACCAATTAAAAAAGAAAAGTGCTCGAAAGTCAAAGTATAACTTAAATTATTGAAATTTGACCGAATTGGGTTCATCTCTTTCTTAACTTCGTCAGTTTTCTCTTGCGTCTAATCTACTCTGTTCTGTGAACTACACGTTAGTATTGAGTATCCTATACAGAACTAAGGAAAACACCCTTATCTAAAACAGGGGAAGGAAAAGGATTAAAACCCAGAAAGAGAAAAAATCTGTTGGAAAGTGAAGTGGTCAAACATTTTATAATGGCAACATTGTATTGGCTACTGATAAGTAACTTGTAAGGTAAGAATTACCGGAAAAAAGGTATTGGTCCAATAAAGGTTCTCATGTATGCTCGCAGGTTGACCACACGTGCAAGTAAAGAATTTCAAAAAAAAAATCAAACTAATGAAATGGTCAATGCATATCCACAAGACAGTACAATTTTTATTGGGAACACCGATTAGGCATCATTTGTGTTGAGTCCAGTTCATATTATTACTATCATTCTGGATGATATAACATTGCGAAGTTTGGTTAAATTACATAAAACTTGCTTTCAATTATATTTTAAAAAATAGCATAAACCACGTTGTTCGCGCTAAAGAATGGTAGAATATATTTGTCTGATATGACACAATACATATAATACAATCTAGTGAATAGATGATGAGATCACTTATAAAAGGATAATAAACATGTTAGTGGTTAAAAGTTAAATGCAATATGCAAACGTGGACAATTATACATTAATTTAAAGGTGTTGCATTGGGCATTGTATAAAAAGTGTAGTTATGAAATTGGTGGTTTAGGCATTCCATTGAAATTCAACATAGAGTTCTTAGTATTGAATATGATTTGATATTTTAAATTTAAGCTATTGAATTAAGTTGAAAAGGAAAATAAACAGTATCCTCTTACTCTGACATGTATAGTAGTAAATCAAATTACACTAAAATCAAAACTCATAATAATATAACCATTCAAAAAGAAATTCATAACTATTCATTTCCACCGCACACAAATAAGACAAGGCTTGAAAAGTTTCGTCATCGTGAAGATTTATTCAATGACAACAAATACTTAATCGTCATATAAAAAATATTATTATTGAATCCTCATAGATCACAAATATATAACCAATGAGACCAAGGCAGAATATATCTTTATCTTTAAATCATGATATCTCATAAAAAATGTTCACCTCAAGAGTTCAAATTGTAGGATGGTGTTCTAAAATAATTCATATGCTTAAATAAACATCGTGAACATAAATTATTAAACCGTGCCATTTAATTATTATTTGAAGTTAGTCCGCAAATGACAAGTTTTCTTAAAATGGGTGTCCGAAGGAAATTATGAGCAAGTAAATTTATTTACAGCATTGGGCCAATTAAATGATGGAATAAAAATAATTTCAAATCGTCTTTTATGGATAAGATTTTATTCTATAAATCGTCAGGCCACGCCCCGAATCTTGTAATTAACAGCCTACAGTCACTTGTCATTTTTTTAAAATAAAATTAATGGAACATCCATTATAAAAGAAAAAAAAAGTGTACCACATTGAAGCATCCAAAAAGAATAAAATAACACGACACGTGAAAAAAGATAACAGACGGGGACGGGAACTCGTGACTGGTAGGACGTTGATTGACAGAAATGCGAAATGTATGAGAACATTCCCTTTGCATGTTAATTAGCTAGCCAAATTTGTTAAATATGGGCCACCAGAGTTGGCTAAGAGTATCTCTTGCACAATATGTTCATGAAAGAAGCATTGAGGTACTGGCTTCCAAGGGCTATCGAGTTTATCAATCATACATGGAGACGTTTTGAGTTGGAGATTCTGCTCTGGGAGATTGAAGATATGGATCCTCGTTATGTCATCCCGCCCCAAATCTTACCCTCCTCTCGTTTAGATTAATTAAATTAATGCATGTAATCGAACATATCAGGTGATTCGATATGAATTCCATTTCCTAGTTTGTAACATCCCATTCCCAAGTTACAAAAAATGAACAATACTATATGCGAAATCAAATTGACATAATATATAATTCGGTCTGATCTACTTAAGATTAAATCGTACAAAAGGTTCATTGCTATCCACTTAACATCATTATTCTAGCTCTAGGCCTAAAATTTTTATAAAAAAAAGAGCAAGAAACTAAAAATTGGCAATTTCCATACGCCCAAGTGCCCGGCTTTTGTAATCTGAATCTGTACCCCAAAGTGTCAGTCAGATCCCCCGAAAGAATTATATACAGAAATACACTTCTGCAATTTTCCTTTTCTTCTCCTTCTAGGCTTCTACAGAAAAATTTCCTAATTTTACTTCTTACTGCCTAAACCCAAACCCCCCACCAGTTTGTGAGTGGTACTGAAGTCCATACGGGTCAAATGAGTTGGAGACGTTATGAGTAAACAAGCCCGAGTTGCAATAGGGTGTCGAGTTGTTTATCCGTTGAGTCGACCTAAGCCCACTCTGCACCTCCTCCTCCGTTGGGTTTCCCATCTTATTAGTTGCTGTTTCGAGGTGACAAAGCGCTGGCAAAGTCGGAGCGTAGATGTCATTGTGGTTACTATTGGGGTAACCGGAAATTCCTTGGGTTTGCCCACCGGGTACGAGTTCAGTAACCGGGTTGAAACCCGCAAGACTCGCCCAATCAAAGCTGCCCGAACCCAGATTGTTGATGTTTATTTTCTCGTCAGGTTGCATTGCTCTGTGGGAGTTGCTTCGAGGAATAGTAAAGAACCGGTCGTCAATCTCCGGCAACGAATCCAAAACGTCGTCCAAGTGGGAAGAGGACGAGGAAGTAGATCCATTGTGGCTGTGTTCTTTGCTTGAAACACTTGACATGGTCTTTTGAGCACTTGAGGAGTTCTTCTTGTAAATTCTACATAAGACCCAATCATCCAACTGCCAGGACAACACAAGAAACAACAATTGATCAGTAAATAGAACATACGGCGAGAACATGGTCATTAAAAGGTCTATAGGCTTTTAATACATGTCTGATGTTATTTGAATATGATGCTTGTAGTTTATACCTTGGAGCCGCTACTCTTGCGAGAAGAGTCTAGGAGGCGATACTCGTGCATGATCCAATTAGTTTTGGTTCCTTTTGGGGCCTTGCCGACATAAAAGACTAGAGCTTTCTTTATGCCGACTTTACGCTCTTCGGTGGTGATTATTTTATCGGTACCGGTAGCTTTCCAGTAGCCCGAGCCGGCAACTCTGTTGGGTCGTGAACCGTTTGGGTACTTTCGGTCTCTAGGACTGAAAAAGTACCATTCTTTCTCGCCAAATATTGCTTTACCTTTAACAACAAAGAAAAGGCTTTAGAGATGATTGACATGACTAATCAAAGCAGAGAATTTGAGGATCCCCAAAAGCTTACTTGGCAAGACCCAAGGATCGAACTTGTACAAATCAATTTCGGCAATAATTTGCAGAGAGAATTGGTGACCAGCAACTTTTCTACACAAGTATTGCACCAAAAGCTCCTCATCAGTCGGGTAGAACCGAAAACCCGGTGGCAAACTCAACTGGGCTAGTGAGTCTGATTCTTGCACTCCCATTTTCAGGTTACGGAGAGATGAATGAATTTTCCTGCTTTTGGAAAAGTGAAAAAATAAAAGAAAGGACCGTAAAACTGGCTTGTATGTGTTAGAAAGAGAAATGGGGGCTAGAGAAATCCTGGATCTTCTCTGTCCAAAATTTTCTCTCACTCTTTTTCTCAAGAGCTAATAATATAGGACTGGCTTATATAGGGAACGCGATTACAAGGAATGGAGAGATAAGTACGGTCGTCCTTTTCTTCAGTGTTGTCTTAAAGGGCCCACTTCAATCTTATCCTGGGTCAAAATTTACGCCACGTGCTAGCATCCCTCGACCGACCTTATCCCGGAGACGGACATGTTAAGAGCGAGAGAGCCAGAGGAATTCGGTGCATGAACCGTCTCGAAAGACAGTAACTATATATCTAAAAAGCGGACACGTATTTGTGCCGAATCACGTATTCTACGAAACCTTAAAAAGGGTCTTTGTTCTTTTCCCTGGGACCGGCAAAAAGGAAAAAATAAGAAAGAAAATAAAATCATGTTTTTCATGCGAAGACACGTGGGTGCTTGTGTGGTGAAGTTAGGCGGGAAGTTTGCCAAAAGAGGAGAGGGTTTGGGACGAAGAAAAAAGGCCACCAGATATGTGTGGAGGCTTTGAGCTACCGACACGTTAACCACTGAATGGGTTTTACTTTTTTGCAGCTTTAGGGCTTTTTTTTAAGTGGAACTTTTAGGGTTTCTTTCACTCTAGTCAAGAACCCTCTAACTAAGTACACACATGTGGCTTGCAAGTTATTATAACTATGGGTTATTATTCCTATATTCAAAATTCAATCTTGCTCGTGTAATTAGAAAAAGATTTGGCAAATACGTTTGAGCTAGGTGGCACGATTGATTGTTCTCTTTCCGTTTGATTAGGATGTGGTTTTCTTGGAATTATGTGGACGTGGAGTACTTGTAGTGGAGAGAGAGAGAGATTGGGCATGAAAAGTAGAAAAAGAATAGAATTTTAGAATTGGTCCGAGGGTCAAAAGGGCACGTAGCACACAATTTGATGACACGCCGTTTAGTTTCTTTTGGTTGACAGTGTATGAATAATAATAAAACAACTAATTAAATAAAAGTATCTTAGGCTATTATTTAACTTTTGTTAAAAATACCAAACAGCTGATTAATTAACTTACGGGATTACTATAATCCTTATTAAAAAAAAAAACAAATCCTAACTTTCAAACACATTAAAATAAATTTGAGATGATATTCAATTGTCTCTTTGGAATATACTGACAAAAGCAACCGTTCCTGACTTCCTTGATGTAACCTAATATGGCCGAGCGACTTCTATATGTGGCAAGAAAAGTAAATTCAAAGCTATGAACAAAAACAAAGAAAGTATAATTTTCCAAAGCATAAGTAACATGGAAACTTACAAAATATGACACGTGCACATAAAATATGTTGATGGGGGTTGGCGGTTTAATGGCTAACAGGATTACCGACTTCATCAAACTAAAAAATAATTTTTAAAAATAGCACGTGTCATGAAAGTGGGAGATGAGTAGTGGCCCTATTCTTTCTTCTGCTGGCATCTACGCTTTCACGACGAAGTTCCCACGCTATACACGTAACAGGTGGAATTTTGAAGCCTCCCACATCACCGGTGGAGTATTTGACTCTCCCCGTTTGTGGTTTTCTTGCAAGACTGACATCGGCGTCTGGAATTTGATAAGCATATTCCACTAGTTACAATCAATATAAGAATTCAGACACTAAAGCCCAATAAGAAGAAATATAATTTTTATTGTTTAATAACTTCATACATTATATATTTTAAATTTCATTGAAAAGTTATTTCTATAAAAATTTACAGATACTTATAAGTGTGAATATAAGTATAATATGAAACTAAAAAAAGCAAGGAAAATAAGGAAATATTTTCAAATGTATAAAAATAAAATTCTAACTAGATATGTTTCAAGAATTTTAACGAATAAGACACAAAGAAGAACAAATAAGAAGTAAAGTGAGGGACACATTAAAAATTTCACATAAAAGGCTATAATAGGAATTTACTAATGCAAGTTGGACCGTACAATTCTATTACAACATAATACATCCCAACCTTTTGTTTTGTTCTGTATTTACTGACAAATGTATGGTTACTATTGAACCAATAATTGTATAAATATACATATGAGCAAATAACATAATATAAATAAATTCTACACATAAATTTCATCCATAGTATCAAAGCTATCCTTAAACAATGTCAAAATCTATTAGACATCATATACTATGATATTTGGGGACCCTCTTTATATCTCTCAATTGAAAGACATAAATACTATCTTATTTTTGTTGATGCCTACACAAGATTCACTTGGTTTTATCCCTTAAAACTAAAATTTGATACTCTAGAAATTTTTGTCAAATTCAAAGCCAATGTTGAACTCCAATTGAACAGAAAAATCAAGCTCCTCACACTGATATGGGAGTTGAATACAAAGCCCTCTTACCTTACCTTAAAAAATATGGAATACAACCACATTTTAATTGTCCTTACACTCACCAACAAAATGGTGTCTTCAAGAGAAAACACCAACATATGACTAAAATAGGATTAACTCTTTTTATCCCATGCTCATATATATGCCAATCACTTATTGGTTAGAAGTCTTCTCTACATCCACCTATCTCATCAATAACTTCCCATCTCCAAGACTAAACAATCTCTCACCATTTAAGAAGTTGTATAATAAACCCCTAAAGTATCTCTATCTTAAAACATTTGGTTGTAGTTGCTTTCCTTATCTCAGATAATATTCTCACCATAAATTTGGGTTTTATACCACAAAATGTCTTTTTCTTATATATAGTTCATTGCATCAAGGCTACAAATGTTTGACTAATCAAGAGAAAATCATCTTTCATCATGTGATCTTCAATGAGGAAGAATTTCCATTTCCTTAATTTTTTCCCAGACACTCAAATCATTTTATAGCTTTACCAAGTCTTCCTATCTTCACTCTAACCTTAATTTTTACCCTCTTTAAAAGCTATCACGACTCACTCCTCTGTTGCAGAATGTTCTCATACAACTAAATCCTCCAACGGATAGGTAAACTCTAAGAATCCTTGCTCACTATCACATCTTACAATTTTATTAAATAATCAAAATACCTTACTTCACTATAAGAAAATTGTGGATTAGCAACGGAAAAGAAACCGTTAGAAATTAGCAACGAAACACATACTTTCGTCGCTAAAATTGATTAATTTAGCGACGATACTATTACCGTAGCTAAATATGGAGGGAAATCGTTGTGGCAAAATTTGCGACGAATGTTAACGACGGAAAAATATGGCTATCGGTAATTAACTACAAGAAAAGTGAGAATTAGCGATGGAAAATTACCGATGAAAAATATATCGTTGCAAATTAGCTACGGTACTAATATTTGTGGATAAATATGGAGGAAAATCAACTCGATAAATTTTGCGATGGATTTTAACGTGAATTATTGGCGGAACAAAATTTTTTTAAGTTTACCTACGAAAATTTTAGTCGGTAAATTCTTTATTTAAACTCACTCGACATCTACCCTCCACCTGCAACTTCTTTCTCTTTCTTCCTGCGTCTCCTCTTTGGTTTTCTTCTCTGTGGTTTCTTTTTTGTTGACTCCTTTTCTGGCGTTGTCTTCTCCGACCATTGTCATCGTGTCTTTTGATGGAGGAATTTTTGCAACTACTGTCATGTTTTTTTTTTCATATAACATGAAGGCAACTTTGTCCTTATCAAGCTCAAGTGAGTATTTAAACCTACTCTAGTTTTACAAACAAAATTCTACATCTGTTGATCCTCAATACTGTTAGAAGATTAGCATAAAATTCTTCCTCTTTCTGTGGATGCTTAAAGAAGTTAAATAGTTCAGAACATTATTTCTAACTCCCATCAAAATTGTTGGTAGTAGAACAAAGAAGTTGTTGTCAAGTCTTCTACATAAGTCATAGCCTGTAAGAATCTTTATTCCAGAGCATTTGAATAGGTAAAGCCATGTTGGTATGCAGAAGCATAGCTGACCGCTTATATTTAATACTGGGTTTTTAAAAAAAAATTCAAAATTTTTTACCAACGGAAAATAGAATTACGTCGGTAAAATCCATTATATTTACTGACGGAACATTGAAAACTATCGGTAAAATGTAAAATATTTACCGAGTTAATAAAGATTAATCGTCGGTAAAATTACCTACAGAAATTAGATTTTACTGAAGGAAATCCAATTTTCGTCGGTAAATTTACCGATAATCGTTTTTCCGACATCTTTTGTCCGTCGGAATATTTCGTCGCAAATTTTTATTACCAACAAAATCTAAACGTTTTCCGTTGATAATTTTCGTCGCTAAATGACTTTTTTTTTATAGTGCTTAATCCCATTCTGTCAACCACACCAAATACTAAACCCAATCCTTCTTCCCCATTAACAAAAAATAATCGTCCTATGCAAACTCGCTCCAAAAATAGAAATTTTAAACCCAAACTTTATTCCTTCTCCCTTGATTTAAATCCTCACACTGAACCCACAACAGTTTCTGAAGCTCTAAATAATGCTATATGGTTTCAAGTTATGCAAGATAAATTCAATGATTTACAACAAAATCACAATTGGACATTTGTTCTCTATGAGCCTACCATGCCCATTCTTGGCACAAAATGGGTGTTTCGGACTAAGTATAATGCTGATGAGGCTGTCTCTAAACACAAGGGTTAGTTTGCTGCCAAAAGGTTTAATCAAACCCCTGTCATTAACTTTTTAGAGACTTTCAACCCTGTTGTGAAAGCCTCAACAATCAGAGTAATTTTGTCACTTGTTGTTTCTCATCATTGGGATATCCAACAAGTTGACATCAAGAATGCATTTTTACATGGGGACTTACATGAAATTGTTTATATAAATCAGCCACGAGGATCTGAAAGCAAAACACAACCACATTATGTTTGTAAACTGGCGAAAGCTTTCTATAGGTATAAACAAGCCCCTAAGGCTTGGTTTCATAAATTGAAACATGCATTGTCTCAGTGGAGGTTTCATAATTCAAGATCAGATACTTCTCTATATTATTTAAATAATAATGGAATCATTATAATGCTACTAGTCTACGTGGATGATTTCTTAATTACAGGAAATTCAACTTAAGCTATTCATGTAGTTATCATTCAATTATTCATGTAGTTATTAGTCAATTATAGTCTCAATTTGCACTTAAAATGTTTGGAAGCATAAATCATTTTCTCAGTTTTGAAGTATATATAAACAAAAATGGATTATATCTCTTACAGAAACATTACATCGAAGATTTACTTACCAGAACCAACATGTCTTCATGCAAGCTTTGTTCCACTCCAATCATTGTAGCAACCAAATTATCTCTGCGTGATGGCACACCCTTTGAATGCTTAATACTCTACCGAAATATCATAGGAGCACTTCAGTATCTGTATAATACAAGACCAGACATCAGCTTCACAGTAAATAAATTAAGTTTTTACAAAATCCTCTAAATACACACTGGATTGCATGTAAAAGAGTTATGTGTTATCTTAAAGGACCCTTAAATCTAGGACTGCTTTTTTAACCATCATCTACTCCTCTCGACCTCCACGCCTACATTGACTCCAACTGGGCCAGCCAATGATCAAAAATCAACATCCGAAGGATGCATCTTCCTAAGAGGAAACCTCATATTTTGGATCTCCAAGAAGCAATCGATAGTAGTTCAATCTAGCATCGAGGCTAAATATCAAGCCCTCTCACAAGTGTTTACCGAACTCATCTACCTCACATTCCTACTATCTGAGTTATGGTTCTCTCTCTCTCACAAACCTACTATGTGGAGCAACAATAATGACGCTCGATCGCTGGCTCAAAATCCACTCTTTCACTCAAGAACAAAATATATTGAAGTAGATGTACACTTGTCAGAGACGAAGTGGAAACAGGAGAACTTGAGATCAGATATGTTAACACTATAGACCAACTTGTCGACATCCTCACAAAGCCCTTGACATCGATGAGAATTTTCTCTCTGATTACCAAACTGAACCTATTTCGAAACCTTCGGTTCAGTTTGAGTGGGGGTGTAAGTGAAGAAGACACAAAGAAAAACAAACAAGAAGTAAGGTGAGGGACACAATAGGAATTTCACATAAAAGGCTATAATAGGAATTTACTAATGTAAGTTGGCCTGTACAATTCTGTTACAACATAATACATCCCAGTCCTTTGTTTTCTTCTGTTTTTACTAACAAATGTATAGTTAGTATTTAACCATTAATTGTATAAATATACAGATGAGCAAATAACAAAATATGGATAAATTCTACACATAAATTTCTTTCGGAAAACAATGAAACTCTATACTTCTAATGTTTCAACTAAAAGTATTAAACGACTAGTCCACGGCCTCTTGCTTTGGGTTTTAAAAGTTGATTTGCAGATTAGTACACCGTAACTTTTTTAATTTCACAAGCGAATCAATCGTACAAAGAGAGTTTAAATAAACACGTAAATTCAAGAGAAAGATTGTAAAAGTAAATTAATTGGATACGGTTGCTCAGAAAAGAGACTGGGACATGCTTTTCGCATAAACAGATAAGAAATTAATATCTGTGAAAAAAGGAGCATTGCAATGATGCTTTCTATGAAAAGAAGGGATTAGATTGAGATGATGAATCCTTTTTAAAAGTGACTACTGTAAATTATCTTTGACTTTTTAATTCAAAATTACATAAAATTCAGTATGATTTTTTTACATTTATGAATTGACAAAAATAATTAGTGTAATAATTAAATAATTGTAAAATGATGTCATAAAATGTAAAATATAAGTGCTGAAAAGGTCAAATTACAAATTCAATTTCCCATTAAAATATATAAAATGGGCAAAATCATACATTAGGTTACTTGTTTGATTGGTATCGCGTACAATAATGTAGTTAGGTTATTAGCTTATCTCCCTTTGTTTTAGCACACATTTAAGTATGGAGATATAATGTTTGTGAGATATTTTATATGAATCAACATAGCGGATATTCGATATAAAATATAGATTGTGGTTGATAATTAGGATCGAAGCTTTTAATTAATGACCATATCTTTCCCTAATTTGTTTTATACGCGAAGATCAATAATTTATGGCATTAACGAACTTAAGTTTGGGGTAGAATATCTAATTAATTAATGAGGTTTTATCATGTCATGCAATATTATTATTTACCTTTAACCTCACAAAGTTTCAAAAGAGTTTTCTGAACGAGAAACATCCTAAGATTTCTTTAATTTTTTAGTTAATATTGTTATTATAAAAATGCATTTCATGTCAATTTAATTGTTTATTTGTTTTTAAATTGTAAATTGGTTAGGTCGGTCGTGCTAGGCTCAAGCC
>JANSVB020000470.1:1894047-1911022 GCA_025504935.2 Erythroxylum haughtii
AAATGGCATATGCACTACTAGACACCAATCTTAATCCATGAATATAAATTATTTAATTAGAGAATTAAAAATAAATTTAAAAAGTTTAATTTATTTAATCATAAATATAATTTAGTGTTATAATTCATATACATTGCTAATATATATAGGAACTTAATAGGTCACACACACAAAATGAGTTAAGATAGAAAAAAAATGTGCTTTAATCAAATTGAACTTAATTGTAAAGTTTGAGAAACTTTATAATTAAATATAAAATATTTAATAATTACATATCAATATTAAATATTAGATCTTAGTTGAACATAATTGATAAAGTTTAATTAAAATTAAAATTTAATTTCAATTAAATTATTAAATGCTCAAGGCCTATTATAAATAAAGTTAGGCTCAAAAGGAGCTTGTACTCCTTATCTAGCCCTATTTACAATAGTTATGGAGTTCTTTTAACATGTTGTGTATATAAATACTTATATAACTATGCTAGTTAAAACGAGCTACTTTTAAAAATAGTTCATTGGAATTGATAAAAACAGGTAAGTTATTGTCCGAAAATCATATGAAAAAAAATTCATTATGTTATTACGTATAAAATCAGATCCCCCCAATTTTCTAATACATGGTCTCTCCTCTCCGCAGTGGCCAGAGGTTCGCACCTCTCCTGGGCCGTAGTACACAGCCTTTTATTACAGACTTTCCTCTGTAACAACAGATAAGTTATTGCGAGGGAGGATCAAAAGTTTGCAAGTTTCAAATGCTTTAATATTTTTTAGTAAGTTATGCACAAACACCTACATCTTTTGATTGTATATATTTGCAACCGGATAAAACACATAGATGATAATTTTCTGCCAAGTTCTCCTTGTGTTTTATTATATTTTAATATGATTCAAATGTTAATGAAAATATTTACAATAAAAAATGTGTGCAAACTGAAGCTTTAAACTATTTATGAGGCTCTTCGATTGTTGATTGTTGAATAGAGTTTGATCATTATATTACGTCCAATTTCAGGGTTCAACCAACATTTCTCTATTTCCAATTAATTTCTCACTCATAGGTTGAATTAAATGCCTCGCATTTGTAAATTGTAACTCGGGGCGGTTTTGGTAACAGATGTTCGGTTCCAATGCAATCATCTAAAGAAGTGTCCATATCCAAGTCAAATTAGTGTCTTTATTGACCATGTGCACAGGGAATAAACGTCTTCGATCCAAAGACAACGTGAGAGTGACATCGACCAATGCTCTCTAAACAAATCGCTATACGGTGTTAATTTCTGTATTTGATTTGTACATTTCAAAACAAATATTCCAACGTCCAGACAATCAACCTTTAAAAAAAAAAAAAGATCAAATTTATTACAACAGAAATAGTTGTTTGCTTGGTGTCCAACCGAGTCTCATCTGTGCTTTCTTCTTGACTTCCGCCATCTCCAAAGTACAGCAGATGGATCTGGGCAGACTGTGTAAGGGACTTTTGGCGTTGGTACCTCCGGAATACTACAATTAAATACCCATTTTCAAGGAAAAAAAAAATTATATTGGGTGGTTGATAGTACATAGAACTGAAAAGACCAACAATAAATATGAGATAGATACCATCTTGTAAATGTACCCTGCATTGCAATGATTAAAATGCTACGGTATGTAGTCTAATTAAACTGTTGAATACGTTTCCATTATAAACTCATATTTGTAAATATGAAATGAAGAAACAACTTTTAAAAGATAAAACAATAAGACAAGGCAACGATAACTTTTTCACCAACTTTTCAATTACCAAGTTAGTTTTAAGAACTAGAATTGCTACTCAGCATTTAAAAGCATAAAATAATTGAAAATTTCGACATTACCGGAGTTATTTGCAGTCCAATCATTGAATTTCTAAAACCATAAATACATTTCAAGTCTATGAAGGTGAAATGGATGCACCTCTAATGCTTTGCTTGACACATACAACCTTACGAGTACCCAAACATGATTTTAATAATGCCAACTACATTTGGTCCCTGCGACTATTTTGTGCTATTTAATTAGGCCTATATTAAATGTCTACATCCCAACGTAGGCAATTTAGTTTTTTTAATATATATATATATATATAATGAAACGAAAGCAGAAGGTAGAAAATAAAGTAGACAAGAAACTTACTCTAAACTGCCAATCTGGATCTGACAAATGTCCATGCTCGTTGAACCGTCCGGCGTTGGCATTGCATTTAATCTTGGGCTGCTGCTGCTGCTGGTCCTCACCTCCTTAAATGCTGCCGCTTGTTTAATTGCCAGCACCCTGCAGTTCAACTTGTTTGCTACATTGTTGTCGGCCAAAACCAACCTAGCACCACAAAAACTACTATGCTATGAGTTCGGTAATTGGACTTACACGCTTCCTCTGAATACAAATTTTTCTGTAGTTCATGTGAAGAGAGCCTCCTTAGTTAGTGCACGATGTGCTTGTTCTGATCTATTCACAGTCTACTGAATTGGTTGGCGGTGCCTAAAACCGTCCTAATCCCAATCCCCATCCCTGTAGAGGTAATGGATGGACTCTCTCTCTATGAATTGGAGGAACAAAGGCTTTTAGAATAGTATTTCACATAATGACAAAGGAACCTTCTTGCTAAACGTTTCCACTATCCAATTCCAAAAACGCCTTTTGGCTTTCCCGCCCCGGGAACCCCACTTTGAACTCGGTTTGTGCTCCACGGTAACTAAAAGTTTATTTCTTTTTAACTTTTCAAAACCCTGGCTAAAATCTGAACTATTTCATAAAAACAACTACTATATTCAGCCAATCACTGTCAAGTGTAGATAAAAATAAACAATGGAGTTGGTATTTGGCAATGACCGGAAATTACTGTTAACACATGAGATCACGAAAAATTGTTTAGACCCAGATTCATCCCTTGTTCATATATCACTGGGTAATTATAAAGCCCTGCCCTCCTTGCCATAGCCATCCAAATTAAAAGAATAAAGCACAAAGCAAATATGTTATTGGGGAATCATGGCAGAACTTACCTATATAGAAAGCTCTGATCATGGAGCCCCACAACAAGAGCAAAGGCACCAATCTTTCTCACCGTTGCTGCAATCTTCTCGCCATATTCTTCGCCTTCGGTGATAATGATCTCAACTTTTGTCTGCGCAACACAATTCCCCGATTATCGTATCCATCATCATCATCATCATCACATAATCTAATTATTCAAAGCATAATTAGTGGCCTGCCACAAGAAACAACATATATATAAACGCCTAAACATGAAAGATTTCAAACTCAAACAAAAGTTCAAGAATATTTACGTTAACAATGAAGCGGCAACATATGTCTTTGAATGAGAGAGCGAGTTGGTAGCCTTCCAAGCGAAGAAGCCTCATCTTGTTCTTGTTTCTTGACGATTTTAGAGGGCAAAAGACATGGAGAAGAGTTATTATATCACCATCACGAAGAAGATTGTTGAGAGCCCATTTGAGTGCTGTTCTTGCAGCGTCTACATCTTCTACTACCACCACAATCTTCCTGGCATCCATTAACCCAACCTTTTCTTCTCTGTATATTTTCCCTCTAACTTTTTAGGGTCTACTAGTCTTGTGGTTATTTTGCCAAAGAACTCGAGTTTTTGACAGCTATTTTTGTAATAAGAGTCGGGGACGTTCATGTCTGAATCATGACATTAGAGCCTTCTCAGGTGTCTGTTTCTATATCCTCTTATTTTCTTTCCATTTATTCTGAAATCGGAAAACTGAATTGTTTTATTTATCTGGTTTATTTATAACGTAATTAATAGGAAACTAAAATTCAGCTTATTTGGGACTGAACTTTATTTTTAATGAAGGGATGCATTCATGATGAGCTTGTACTCCTCAGATTTTCTAATTGATCAACTTATAAAATTGTCTATTCAAAACTCTTCACATTATCTTATGAGATCAAACTTTTTTTTATTATAAGAAATAGTTTTAAATAATCTTTCACATTATTCATAACAGTTAAATCAACTCAAATTTTTTATTATTTATAAAATGCGGAAAATAAAAACCATAATTGAATCAATAAATTATGTGAATTTTTGTCATAAAGAAGTAGTAATATAAAGTCACAACAAATTTCCTACATATTTAAAATAACAAATTCAATTCAATTTGACTCGATTTAAGTAAATCAAATTTCAAATTTAAAAGATCAAACTAAAATTTCGATATAAAAAATTTGATTAAGTTCTACCATCATTATTAAATTAATATTATTTTGATAAAATTAGTTAAAACAGTTCATTTTATGAAAAAAAAAATTAAAAATAAATTGACTTCGTTTTAATGAGTTATGTAAGAAAAATGTTATTATTTTTAATTCTAGAAAAAAAATTATTAATAAAACAACGATGTTTAATCACTAAAACCTAACGACGTAATTTAAGGAAAATGCGCCAAACCCCCTTCTCAGTTTGCAAAGCTCTGGCTCTCACCCTCTTACCCATTTGTTCAGTTTGTGACCTAACCCAAAATCTGATCCCAACACGATCACGATCACAAGAGTGGCCTCTTGTGCCGCATGTGTTGTAATCAGATTGAACAGCATAACCTTAGCATTTCTCGCAGATCCATTGTTTGTGATTACCGTGTTTTCTTCTGAAATGCTTCTTTATCCCAACAATATCGCGGAGAGCGTGACAAGGTCATGGTGCAAGCAAGTAGGCTCAACACACATGCTTCCTCACCGCCGGAGTCTCTCGCTTCAGTAGCTTCCAAGGAACCCTGTGTAGTCGTCTGTGCATCTGCAAGTTTTGATCTCTCTGAAACCCCTGGTTGCAGATCTCACACACGTAACGATCTGATTCAAGCAGTGTTTTTGGTGATAGAGAAACCACTTCAGCATCTGGATCTACCTCAAACAGTTGCACAACAACAAAATGATAAAAATAATTAAGCCGACCGTCAAAGTTGTACATGAAGAGGTTCATAATACATATATGCACATACCTGGAGTACCTGCAGGCCTTCTTTTCCTCTTATTGGTGTTCATATTTCCATTTTCTAAGCAAGAAAATGGCTCAGAAGAAGAAGGAGCTGAAGATGAGTTATTGGGTAACATGGGTGTGGTAGTATCGCTTTTTTTGCTGGGTTGATTATACCCTTCTCTATATATGAGTCTACAGTACAAACCCCAGGTAAGTAGCACGTATAGTAAGTCTAGCTCTACGCTTTACCTGTCATCTACCACTCTCTCTCTCTCAAGCACTATTTGGAAAGTTGAAACTAGTTGGAATTGATAGATAGATAGTAGATAGATAGATAGGGGAAGAGGTGTGTGTGGAAGACTGGAGCATGAAATAGAGAAGAAAAAGGTCTTCTCTTTTCGCTCCTTTCGGTTATATCAGCTTTCTTTAGGCTTTAAAAAGATGAGCTTTTTCTGTCAGTAGCTTTATTTCTTTCTTGTAAGTCTCATCATCATTCTCAAATATTTATTTATGGACTCAACTTTAATCACTTCGATCAAAACTTGATACTAGTTGATATCCATTCCAATCAAACTTGTAGAAACATGAAGAAAACCTAAAGGCAAGTCACTAAGAGAAAGAAAGGACAATTATTAGAATATCCAAACCAAATACCTTTAATATAATTGAACAAAGAAATCAGACAGACACAAAGATGATCTCTCCCAAAGATGACTGCCCACTTCCAAAATATACATCCCAACATTAACTATGAGGATTGCTAGCTGATTTCAATAATTAGTCTCTCATTATTGTGAAAGAGTTGAAAAAGGAAGGAAATGAGACTAAAGGTCAATCAATACAAAGTGAACTACAATCTATAACACACCTAGTCTAGAGATAGCCCCATTGATTAAAATGTAAGTGAGAGAACTTAAACTATGTAAGTAATGTAACCTTAAAACTCAAGAGGCAATAGGAATCATAGACCAAAGCTTGTGTTCATTCAGGAATAATCGTACAATGTCATGTGATAGTAGCACCTACTATTTGATTGTAAAAATAATAAATAACATTATGTTAGTATTAGCGTGATATTTACTTAATGAATTTTTCATTCATTTAAAGTCTGTTTTTCACATTTTAAAAATGCTAAAGTTCAAATTGAACGCTTTGAATCTTTAAAGTTTAACTTGTATTATGATATAAGCGTTGAGGTTTAAAACGCACTTTTAACTCACTAAAAAATTGTTACCACATACTACCTAGCTTTGTCTTAGCCAAGGAGTTAATTGAACAATTACAGAAGAATGATCACTGTTAGTTCCTCTCTTAATAACAGAAGAGCAATAGTACTTAGGCTAAAGAGGAGAAAAACCCTACCATCTAAAGTGTAATTTTATATGGTCGGACTCCCACCCAGTACCTATGGCGCTACTAACTAATATTAGTACAAGTAGTTAGAGAATTTTGAAGCATTTGGCTTGCAGATTATTGATGTTTGAAAGTGTTAACGGTTACTATAAGATCATCGAAGTTGTTTCCCAGGTTCATCATGGAAGTTTGTTTTTCTATGCCATTAATCTGTGTGTAAAAATCATATATTTGCTAAATATGCGATTGAGACATTAAATTACTTTGAGAGTAAGTAGCTATAAAATAATTTAAAAGCGAGATGAAGGTGTAAACTTTAAGAATGGGGCTTGGTTCCAATCTGATCAGACTCGTCCCGATTTTTTAATTTCTTAAGGACAAAATCCCCAATTCTAGACAGTTTGGATGACAAAAATTAGTCTTAAACAATAAGTCGGCAAAATCTCACGCACTATCATTTCTTATAACACTTAAAACTAAGCAAGGGAATACCGATGATTTGTTTGTAATTCTTGTGAAACTTTCTCACTATTTTATTACAACACTTGGCTAATTATATAGGACTGACTGCCTCCTTACAAGGAAACGAACATATGTAACAATTATTAATTACTTAGTAACTCCAACCCTCATAAGTCCCAGATATGCAATTAGGCGATAACCCAATAACATGACGCCTAATGCGACCGCAGCTACACCCTGGCCATCAAGCCCAACCATTTTGATTTGAGGAAAATCCCCAACTAAGCAAAGCTTACCATGAGTGTCACATTCGTATGTATCACTAGCCTCGTACTGAGAACCCAACAAGAGCTTGTAAGAGTAATTGCTAATGGAGACGTACTTGATCCATGAAATAAACACGGGGACATGTTGAACATAGAAGCCACCGGCTAGGACAAAGGTGAGCATTATCACGGACCCAAATGTGGTGGCCTTCTTCAGGTCCATTACCAACGAACCAATGGCAAGTCCCAGGCCTTGAGACACCAGTACACTGTATAGGAAGACGAACAAGGTTTGGAAATACTTCGCTGCCGAGTGCTTGAGGCCTGCCATCCAATACGTTATGGTGACAAAACATGTTGGGAGTAAAAGCTCCATTGGGAGGTCGCTCACTATCATTGACATGAAATATGATGATAGACGGTACATGCCAGAAGATCGCTCCTTTGCTAGCATCATACGTTCCTGAGGGAAGATGAAAATGGCTTGGAATAGAGGGAAAAAACCCCAGAATCCAGAAGCAAAGAACAGGAGTCCAATCTGCATGGACAAAAATCCAAGTGAGGTTTTGACTGATATGTTTGAACGTTGATCACAAAATTGGGAAGAAATTTGTTACCTGGTCTTGTATGTGAGAACTATCAGACTGCCACCATAGCAACCCTGAAAGGAATGATACAAAGAAGACTTGCACAATCTTCATAGGAGAGAAAAATTCATGCCTTCTTTCCTTTATCCCTCTCCTCATCAACACTGTGAACTGTTGCCACCAATTAGTTGGCCACCGTCCCAGTTGCTTATCAGTTATTGCATCTCTATGATTGTCCTCAGTTGCCCGAATCTCAGCCTTTAATGTGTGATCGATGTTGCTCTGATACGCAAAAGCTAGAGTCTGCTTAACCATGACCGGGTCCTCACCAGGATCACCATTTGGTGTCAAACCTAGGTACAAAAACATAGTTACAAGAGTTGTAACGTCAATGTGATGAGATAGTTATGGGAGAAATTTTCATTTTTCCCAAGTTTTCTTTTCTGGAAGTTCAAGGAAAAACTAAGTAAATTACAATAATAAATTGAAATGAAGAAAACCTTTTACTCATAATCAATATCTTATTGCTATATTTTACATCTAATAACCGATTGTATGGAAAACCTGGACTACAAGTTGATTTTGAATTGAATGAAAGGCCTGCGTGAGAAATAAAATGCCATTGAAACTTAACAAGAGATACAAGACAAAATAAAACAGTGTCTTGAAACGGAAAAACCTAAAAAGGCAAGTGCCAAAAATTGTAGTACTAGTATGAAACTAAAATTTTGATGGCACGTGCAGAAGAGGAAACAAACAAAATTGCATTGGTCATGACATTTTGTTACCATATTTAAGGCACGTTCCACAATTCTCGATTTCCCATACATTTAAGAGGTGTCTTGGAGTTCAGTTTCAGGACTTAAATTCCACCTGAAACATCTTCCCAGTATCATACCCTGCATGACAGACACGTTTTCTAGAAGTATGCTTTGACCTAACCGACTCGACGACCCCAAGTCCCCAAGTGCATTTAGCTCGTTCATTGAAAAGAGAAGGACAAAGTTCCAAACTGTATAGCTAGATTTTGCTCCTTCCAGGGTAATTATTTTGTGTTGGCTTGACATTGATAATAAAATTGGTCTCTTAATCTATGAAATGATTACACTATTGATTGCCAGTTATACTTCATCTATATATGAATTTATTGTTTTGATTTGGTTCTAGAATCACACTATGTTAGATATATATATATATATATAGTTAGAAACGGCCAGAAACAGAAATTATTTTATATCCAAGTGAAAGTAATAAATTAATTAAAAGAATAATATCAAAATCGACTTACCGTTTGCAAGATCCAAAAGAAAATCTGAAGGATTCATGGCAAGGCTTGGGGCATATCCGACGCTAGAGAAGTAGTCCATAGCTCTTGCACCCTCACCAAAGTATAAAGGAGTACCTTCTGATAAAAGAAGAACCTTATCAAACATGTAAAACAGCCTACTTGAAGGTTGGTGTATAGTCATTACAATTGTTCTTCCTCCTTTAGAAAGATCCCACAATGTGGACACAATCCTCTGCGCTGTTGTTGAATCAAGCCCAGAAGTTGGCTCATCTAAGAACAGTAGACTGGGATTTATGAGCATTTCTTGACCAATACTGACCCTTTTTCGCTCACCGCCAGAAACTCCTCTCAACAAAGGCCCTCCTATGATGCTATTTTTGCATCTTAGTAAACCAAGTTGAGCAACCACCGACTCTGCTTGCCTGATCTTCTCTTCTCTAGTGAAAGTATTGGGCAACCTGAGAAGAGCGGTGAAAACCAATGTTTCAGTCACTGTTAAGTGAGGATAGAGAACATCGTCCTGAGTAACAAAGCCCGTGTTTCTCTTGATTGCGTTTGAAAAGGCTTTGCCATTGTAGGTTATGCTTCCACTGAGACGACCGCCTAGTTTCCCTCCTAATGCAGTTAACAGGGTAGTTTTGCCACTTCCTGAAGGTCCTAACATGGCGAGCATTTCGCCTGGTAAGACCAAGCCTGACACTCCCTTCAGTATCTCTTTTTCATCGCTCTTCATGCCCTTTGGACACAATTGTGATCCTTTGTTGAGTTTAACCTTGTAGACAACATCCTCGAACTGTACAGTTGTGACCCAAACCGTCAGTATTTGATCAAGAAAGGAAAAAAAAATTGATCAGTGTTAATCCTCCATATCGTGACGAAAAGAACAAAAAAGAGAGGAAAATGAGAATCTTTCTGAGAAAACAAATCGCAAGAAATAGCCACCGAATGTGAAAAAAGGCAATACGTGAAAAACTGATACCACACATGAAGAAGTCATATACCTTTAAAGTAATATGTAAATTTGCTTCCTTGAAAAGAGGAGGTGGGGCTTCTGCGCTTCCATTCACAGTTTCGAGCTCCAAGTCCATACTCTGACGTTCCATGTCTACGATTTAGTGTCTTAAATCTTGGGTTTCTTGATGATGTAAACTGGACAGAATAAAGAAGTCTTTTGTTTTTTTCCTCTTTAACAGCTACGATTAAGTTTAATCCTCCTAACAAAGATCTGATGTTTAAGATCAATGAGTTGTACAGGGAGTGGATTACTGATTGTGCGAGTAAAGAGAGAAGAGACAGCTAGAAAGTGTTCATGCGGGACTGAGCGATGGAAGAGAAAATGGGGCAACGCTCAACCTAAAACTATAAAAACCTTCCTATAGGCTATTGAACAACTGACGGAGAATGGGGTTGTTCTTTTGTTTCTTAATGATGTGATGTTGTTTCCAAGCAATTGTCTTTCTGGTTCTGGCCTGCTTGCTTGCTTCTCTCCGCTTTCACAGCCTCTCCCTCTCCTTTTCAGTTACTCGCGATATCGGTGTTTTATACACAATACAAGATTCACTTATTTATACTATCATTGTAGGGTTAATTCGTATTTGCACTCGAGCTGTTACGTGCAGAGTCGTTTTCCAATAAGCAATCTTGAGTTTCGTGCTTCTAAAGTCATTTACGGTAATAATTTTATGGTCAAAGATACATCTTTTTTAATTTATTTGTTTGTTACAGTCATGAATATTGAGTCAAAGTTTGGTCTCACTCAATAAATGAGAATTGAGGACGTCAGATCATGCATGCCATATATAATTGCCTTCTGTTCTGTTCCTCTTCCTTAAAATTAGATTAACAGGATGTAGGTTCTGATTCAGTGAATCTGACTTAACCCATAATTTGTGGATCCTTGTGTTCCTTCCCCAATCGTTGTTGTTTTTAATTTTTTAGATCTTATTGATAGCAATTTATTGACATGCTATGAATTTAACATTTTTTTCACGCTTTGTTCATCCGAATTCTTTTATTTTGTTCTTACCTGTTACGAGTGCACAATTTCCTTTGTTCAATTGTTCATTTCTCTTTCTTCATCTTTGAGTTCTTGTTTGATTTTTCCCCACAATGTGCATAATATTCATTCAAAAGTTTTCATATCTTATAATCAATAATAATTTTGATATTGAACGGTGGCATTTTATATGATTTGTTATTATACATTTCTAAAAAATCTTTAAAATTCTAAATTAAAGAATTGGTTTGATTAAAAATAACTTTTGTAATTTTATTGTCATTTAAAATTTCTGAAAACTTTGCTTAAAATATTCATAACAACATTGCTTTTGTAAATATAGAAAGAAACAAGTTTTATATTATTATGTAAGCGTAATACTCTAATTAAAAACTTTAGAAAACTTGAGTCCATTAATTTATAGAAGTATTCCATTTACCTTAAAATTTTAATTTATGAATATGTATGAGATATAATGAAAATAACACCTAAAAATATTAATACCTGCTCTCCATTTGTATAAATAATAAGCAAATGAAAAATTACATTTGAAATACAAATTAAAAAAATCACTAATGTTTATGTAAAAATCTTTTAATCTAAAATTTAAAAATAAAAAAAATTATTATCAAAAAAATAATTTTTAAATCAAAATCTATTAAAATGACTTAACAAAAATCAAAATTCATTAATTACAACCTCTTGAATTATGATCGCAAAAGAGATACAATAAACTATATACAAATCGTTTTGATGACATATTAAATTTAGATTAGGTTTAAATTACATTTAAACATCCTAAATTAGATAACTGAATGACAATTCTAATTGAAATAAATATTAAACAATAAAAGTTAGTATAACTATTATATTATATATCAAATTTAAATTATAAAAATCTATTTTTAAAAAATATCACCTATTATACCTTAAAATATATTTATAATCAATTTTCATTCTCTACGGTTAATATAAATTAAAATATCTTAATAAAATAATTCCAAACACTAACTAGAAGAACTCCATATAAATATTTGATGATGATGATGAAGATACTTGTGAAACTCTAATGAAACTAAAGAGAGGCGATGATACTGTTATATAATTTCTCTTTAATTTACAAATTTCTTAAATCTACCTGTATTGGAAAAAAAATCTAGAATTCGTACTAATTTAATTTTATAGTCTTATCATTAATATCATAGTTTTAATCTGGGATTTTGATAATAATATAATATTTGCTACTAACATGATTATTAGTATTAATAGGAAAATTGAGATAAACCATATAGCAAGGAGAGAAGCCTCGTAAAACTTCAATGTAAGAGTTTGTTAATAAAGACATGAACTTCATTGATATGGTAGGCATGGAATCTTGAGACTCATGCTTTAACAATATTACATGATAAAGCAAACTTACGCAAGAGATAAAAGATATGGGCCTATTAAAGTTTAAACAATAAGAGTCTGTCAGATAATAAAAGCCAGTTAGACAATAAGAGCATGTTAGACGATAAATCATGTTAAAATAATTTAAAATAGAAGGTGCTTGTTAAAAATAAAAGGAATCTATTGCAAGTTAAAAACAAAAAAGAACCCCTTATAAAAGTGAAGAAATCTCTTCCTAAAATGAACACATACACAATATAATACAGAAATATAAAAGTAAAAGAGAAAAAGGAATGACGCAGTCTATTTATACAGGTTCAACTTATAACCCAAGCTTACGTCCAGTCTCCAAGTATCCAACTAGAGTGCTTCGCTAAAATCCTAAGTAATAATTTGACGAGCCTCTTCAAGCTCACAAGTACATATTTTTCAGGGTTCTCCAACCTTCTAAACTAGTAGTATTTAGTTAGCCTCTACAAGTTCTCAACAAATGAAGTTTGCTTGATATGAGCTTCACTGATTTCTATCAAAAAGAAATTTTCATTTTCTAAAGCACAAGAGATTTGATAATGGTATCACTTTTAAGAGTATTGATGCTATTGATGTAATTCAAGAGTGATCTATTTTCATAAAAGCAATAGCTCTTCCTTAAGTAGACATCTTCTTCAACTAGTCGTTGCTTCTCTTATATCTTGAATTGACTTTGAATTTTCAATACCATATTTGATAAAATCTTTCAGTATCCAAATGTTAAGACAAATGATTATATCACAGAATTAATTGTGAATTGTAAGCTTCCAGATATTGTAGATTCATTTTTAATAAATCAGGTAAGTTCATAAGGAAGGTTTCTGCAAGAAAGGAAGCATTTATCATATGATTTTATTTAATTTGGAGAATTAACCCATTAGCAATCAAAGGAAATAAATCTAATTTGAAAGGTAATCATCAAAATCATGAAGCCTTGAGCTAACAAGCTTCCTCTTTTTGATGATAACAACCAATAACAAATATATTTTCAAAATTTAAATAAGAATCTGAGATATACCTGCCAGCTGTATAAGTTCTTACTGATTGGAAGGAGACTTTCCTTTCTACCATATAGACTTCATGGTAAAAAGTATCACAGATTCATCATATGTAAGTAACATTCATGCAAGTGTATCATCAATCTTTAGCAAAAATATATCGAATATCAAAAATAATTCTTCCCTTTTGTCATTATAAAAAAATATGGGGAAAAAACTAAATAGCTAAAAAAATCACAAGTATGTAAGAATAAACCAGGCAAAAATATATCTTCACGTTAACTTTTAACTCTCCCCTATATAAATGTTGAGAATTCTTTACGAAAGGACCGATTAGTAACACCAAATAGTATGTCATCAACATATATTTACATTATGAGTAAACCATTCTCTTTTTTCTTAATAAATAAGATTTTATCTACCTTTCCTTTTTCAAAGTTATTCTCAAGCAGAAAATTACTTAAACTCTCATATCAGGCTCGAGGAGCCTGCTTTAGACCATATAGGGCTTTAGATAACTTCATCATGTAATCTGGATGATCTTCGTTCTCAAAACCTGAAGGTTGCTTAATAAACACTTCTTTGTTAATGTATCCATTTAAGAAGGCGCTTTTTGAAATCCCTTTGGAATAACTTAAAATTTCTATAATAAATGAAAGCAAGTAGAATTCTAATCGACTCGAACCTAGCAACAGGTGCTAAAGTCTCATCAAAATCAATGTCTTCTTGTTGATTATAACCTTGAGCTACAAGGCTAGCTTTGCTTCTTACCATCTTAGCATTTTTGTCACATAAATATTCAAAAAAAATTCCATGATCGCTTTGAATTGATGAAATGCTACCCTTTTTCAATCTTAATTTTTCTACAAAACTCCATCTTTTCTTTCAATGTAGTTGAAATGAGATATTTCACCTATTATGTGTCTCGAACACCCATTATCAACTATCCATTGATTTAATCTTCACTCCATTTTGAAGTATATCTGCAAAAAGTATTATCTTAATTTAGGTGCCCAAAGTTTTTGGGTCATTTTAGGTTATTTGACTTTTTGGTCTCCAAACATACATTTGAGATAATTTCTTCATTCTACAAAAATTACAAGAATAACTAATATGTCCATGTTTACCACAATACAAGCACATAACAGATGAATGAGAATTGATATAATTTCTACCATGTATCAAGTTCTTGCTATTTTGGCTATAATTACTGTTAAATTTGACAAAGAAGTTGTTGTATGGCCTAATGTTATTGTTTCATTGTATTATATTCCAACTTTATCAAAAAAGCTTTTACCACTATCCAGCAATGCATCAAGATTGTTCCTTCCATCAATGAAATTTGCTAAATCTTTTTCTAGAGATAAGATCTTTCCAGTATAAGATCTTTCCAGTACTTTTCTCTTTCTCAATTTCTAAGGTGACGACTTTTTTTTTTCTAATTGTCTCTCCTTTTCATAATTATTTTTGAGCAAGTTTTCCAAATTAGCCACTCTTTCTTCAAGAACTTCGTTTTCAAAGACCTTTTGTTTATAATCAACCTTAAAAGACATATTTTTGGTTGCCAAATTCTCATTCATAGAATCCAATGATTTTATCTTACTATTTAGAGATGCATCATTACTCTTGGACTACTCAACTTCTTTGAAATACTTCACTATTAACCTTTTATACTGATCATACAATTCATAGTATGCATTTTTCAATTCATCAACTTCAATATCAGAGCCAAAATAACATACCTTATCATCTCCTGATATAGCCATAAGACAAACGTTGCTAACTTCTTCAGACTCTTCTTCTTCAAAGCTTTCAAAATCTTTATCTGACGAGACTACTTTTAGTGTCATTCCTCTTCTATAGAAGGATCCTTTATCTCACCTAAAGTCAGTTTCAAGGATCATCAAGTTTTTTTGTAACCAGCCTAGTGAAATAGTATTTAGATCCTTTGCAGTTTCTAGAGCTATTATCTTATGTCTCCATTCCTTTGGTAGTGGCCTTAAAATCTTTGTTACGAGTGAGCTCATCATTACGATATATCTTTTTCAAGTTCTTTAAGGCTGTGATGATATTGTTGAACCATCCAAAGAATTCATTTATGGTTTTCTCCTATTTCATGTCAATAGTTTCATATTGATGTACTAAAAACTTATTCTATTTTTCTTTACCTCATTTGTTCCTTCAAAGGTGACTTGAAATTTATCCCACATTTCTTTTGTTGTAGAGTAGTAGAATATCTTTTCATATTCTTCTGGAGACAAGGCACATATCAGATTATGTTTTGCATTAGCGTTTAGTTGTGCATTTATTCTGTTATCATTAGTCCATACTTCTACATTATCAGCAGTGGGAAGCGTAGCTCCAACTCTGATGACTTGCTAGACTTCAATATCTACAAATTGGAGATATAAGGTCATTCTCTTTTTCCAATATGAGTAGTTGTTTCCATTGAAGTAAGGAGGCTTTGAGATGGATTATCCTTCAAAACTTCTCAAAATTTTTGTCATGATCTACCACGTGTTGTAAAACAAAACAAAATGAAACCTGTCTCTGATATCAAATGATAAAGCAAACTCAAGCAAGAGATAAATGACAGGGGCCTATTAATGTTTAAAACAGTAGGAGTCTGTCAAAAAATATAGGCTAGTTAAACAACAAGAGCCTGTTAGATGATAGGAGCCCATTAAACGATAAATCCTGTCAAAACAATTTCGAACAGAATATGCATGTTAAAATTGAAAAGAACCTATTGTAAGTTGAAAACGAAAAGAACATCTTATAAAGTGAAGAAGCTTCTTGCTAAAATCAACTCACACATAATATAATGCAGAAATATAAAAGTTAAAGAGAGAGAGAAATGATGCAATCGATTTATACTAGTTTGACTTATAACCCAAGCCTAAGTCCAGTCCCTAAGTATTCAACTTGAATATTTCACTAAAATTCTAAGTAGTAATTTAACGAGTCTCTTCAAGCTCACGAGTATATATTTTTCAAGATTCTCCAACCTTCCAAACTAGTAGTATTTAACTAGCCTCTACAAGCTCTCAACAAATGAAGTTTGCTTGATATGAGCTTCAATGATTTCTCTGAAGAAGAATTTTCACTTTCTAAAGCACAAGAGATTTGATAATGATATGACTTTCAACAATATTGATGTTGTTGATGTAATTAAAGAGTTTGATCTATTTTTGCAAAAGCAGTGACTCTTCCTTAAGTAGACATTTTCTTCAACTAACCGTTGCTTCTCTTATATCTTGAATTGACTTTGAATCTTCAATACCATATTTGATAAAAATCTTCCAATATCTAGATGTTAAGAAAAATGATCATATCATGAAGCTGATTGTGATTTGTAAGATTCTTCCAGATATTGTAGAATTATTTCTAATAAAATAGGTAAGTTCATAAGGAAGATTTCTGTAAGAAAAGAAGGATTTATCATTTTATTTCCTTTAGAGTGTCTGTTTGGATGGGCTTATATCAGTAGAGCTTTTGTCACTCAGAAGAGCATTTCTAAGAAACTAGTTGACTATTTGGTTATCAATTAAAATAACAACTTTTTTGAAAGAGCTTCATACAGTAAACTGTTTGGCAACATAAAAATAAAAAGCACTTTTATTAATTTTAACTATATTTTATTT
>JANSVB020000470.1:1919652-1936876 GCA_025504935.2 Erythroxylum haughtii
ATGGAGGGAAATGAAGGAGTAGGGATTGAGTTTTAAGTAAGTAAGTAGATGGTTGCAAGAATAGTATAAATGTCATTCTGTTGTAAGGTTATGAAAATATGGGAAAATTTTGCTTTCAAATGACCCCCTTGTCAACAAACATACTGGACATTCATGCTCCTTGGCTATGTGCCAAAGAAGTTATTTATGCACAGATACCCTTTGTTAATATTGGCACTGTAATAATTCATAATTTGCACGAGATCACTTTTTTTTTTTTTCCATAAAATTGGTTTTTACAGCATACTTAACGACACATTTCACTGTTGAAAAGTTACATCAAAATTTTGTATTCGCTCATTAAAATCAAATATTATTAACTACTTACATTTGTTACTTTAATTTTTCTTTCTCTCATGATGGATAATACAACATATCAGTTGCATACTTGTAATCATCGGTTAGACTTTGACGGTTGAACCATGATTATTGAATAGTTACCTTGACTGGTTGAATGCCCTCATTTTATTCTTAAACATTGCAAATCCAGTGTAATTTTACACTGTTATCTCTACTTCAATTTCCTAAATTCTATCTATAATTTTGCACCTATAGTGTAAAGATAGATGTGATTGATGTTAATTATCAAAATGAGAAAGAACTTATTCACTCTTAGTAGCTTTATGTTATAATTATAGTTATATATGATATTTCAGTGTTCATGGGAAGCAGATTAAGATGACGGAGGACCACAGAATAACTAGTTATTCCGAAAGACTTAGAATAAACGAAATGGGAGAGCCATTGAAAGACGGTGAAACACGTCTTTGTGGTAAGGAATGAATGAATTTGTCCCAAGAGTTGATAAGTTGAAACTGACCTTCAGTCACCTTTCCTGGTTCAGGCTTGAACCTTGCTCGGATGCTTGGAGACAAATTTCTGAAGCAACAGGAGCCCCGCTTCAGTTCAGAGCCGTACATAAGCGATCCTGTTGATATTAGCCAAGCAAGTGATGCTTTTGCACTATTGGCCAGGTTATATTCTTTTTGCTTAATACCCTCATATTGTTTATCTTATAATTCAGACTAATTAATTCGGTATTATCTCATCCACTTCGATTGCTCGCGCCCCTGAGCATAAATTTTTTTGTTGCTTTACCTGATTTAAGTCTCAAAGTACTGACTCTGGATAACTTTCTTGTATATGAAATGAATGTATTTCAAGTTTTAAATGTTTGATTGTCCAAAAATTTGCAGTGATGGCTTTTGGGATGTTATTAGTATTAAAAAGGCCATTCAACTTGTCCATCAGGTAAATCTTGCCTTTTCATTTTTATAATATATACGATCCTAGTTTACATAATTTTGCTTTTTGTTTTTTCTCAATCTTTTGGAATGTAGTTGGTTCTGACAAATTGTTCATTAACACAGACAAGGGAGAAATATTCAGGAGATGGGGAGAATAATCCAGCTGAGAAGGTTGCTAACTTTTTGTTGGGTGAGGCAAAAAATTTGCGAACAAAGGATAACACCTCCATAATTTTCTTGGATTTTGACACCAAGTCGAGAAAATCTCTTAGATTTGATTCTTAGTTTATATATATATATAAGAAAGTTTTACAAAAGTTAGTGTAAATTCGCTTTTTTTTTTCTTAAATTTTCCTTCACTTCAATTTTGCATTTGTTGCTGGCAAAAATCTTCTGCTTGCTTACTAATCATCGTCATCAACATCACACTCAATTTGAAGTCCCGCATTGAAGCGGGAAATGGAGAAGTCTGATAATACGCAATTTTATCCCTATATAATAGAGAGGTTGGTTTACATGCAAATATGATAGAATAGATGCAAATATCATCATCATTGTAAAATGGATCGTAGACATTGACTTTATTTTAATTATAGTAAATAAAGTAATCTTAATTAAAGACATGTGTTAAATTGACTTTGAATTTGAATTTAATTAATTTGAGTTTGATTTATTGATACAAATTGAGTTAAAATTATTATTTTTAGTTGCAAATGTCGGTAAGGATTTGAGTAATTGCATAATTTACAAATCATATGTCGGGTTTAGAATGAGATTATACTAAGAGAAGTGTTAGTGGTTATTAATAAAGATTGTTAGATTTATTTAGTGTTATGGGTTTAAAAAACAAAGTAAATTAGTGCATTAACAGATAAGAATAATGTTATAAAATTAGTATTACTTTAATTTTCCTTTTCATTTCATCATTTTATGTTTATATAATATAAGAAATTAGTTGAGTTATTTCAATTTAAGTTAATCAATTTTTTAATCTAAAATTTCAAAATTTAAATAGTCAATTAATTAAATTGACGAGAAGAAAATTTTGATCCGACTCGAGTTCGACTAAACCATTTGCTAAAGTAGAAGATGCAATAATCTAATATAGAGATGACAATTGGATTCAGGCATAGTTTAGCTTTGCCGAGGTTAACGAACTAGGCTTTAGGTTTGATGTAAGCTAGGGTTATTTAAGTGTATGTTTAGATATGTTTATATTATTAGAGTTTTTGTCAGTAAAACTTTTTTAAAAAGTCGGTTGACTGTTTGGGTGTCATTTAAAAATGAGATTTTTTGAAAGAATTTTATACAATAAATTGTTTAGTAACATAAAAATTAAAAGTACTTTTAATTTTAACTATATTTTTTTGTAATAAAATTATTTATGCATATAAATATTATTTAAAATATATTAAACAATATACAAATCAAAGTAAAACTAATATAAAAAATAAATATTAAAATATAAAAAGTCAAATAATATTATATAAACCTCAAAATAAACTTGAAAATATGCTTGTGGGTATTGTATGAATTATGTGTAAAACATAAGGGCAAAAAGGATTAAAAAATATACTCATTAATTGATCTAAAAAATTTCTTTTTAGAAGCTCCAAATTTAAACTTCTTAAAAAGCTATATTTTAACTTCCAAAAAAGTTATATCTATTAAAAAAGTTCTTTTTTCTATTTTACAGTCAAATACTCATTTTTTTTGAAAAAAACCTTTTATTATAGAGAAAATACTTATTCCTCTCTAAAAGCTCAACTAAACATGTAGTAATTCCCACAATATCTATCGTCAAAAACAAAATCGTTTAAATGAGGTCGAATTTTCTTTTTTATCAAATAAAAATTAAATATCTATCGTCAAAAACAAAATCGTTTAAATGAGGTCGATTTTTCTTTTTTATCAAATAAAAATTAAAAATTAGATTGACAAGAACGGAGTTGGGCTTAGGCTCTCCGTCCGGTCCATTATCACCCCTGTTCTAAGGGCAGAGGTCTATTTTAGTTTACAAATGCTAAAAAGTGCAGTGAGTTTCTAAACTTTGAGCAACCCAAATGAAAAGCCTCTGTTCGAAGTCGCGCGCTTTAGCAGTCTAGCGAAGAGCAAATGGGGAAGAAAAAGAGGATTGAAGAAGAAAACGGAGTGGAGATCGACAGCGAGAAGAAGAAGAAGAAGAAGAAGAAGGAAAGAAAGGCAACAGAGATTGAAGAGACGAAAGCAAAGGAGGAGATTCCTACAATCAGTATAGCCGTTCCTGGTTCAATCATCGACAACACTCAGTCTCTGGAGCTCGCTACTCGAGTCAGTACTCGTCTTCTCTTCTCTCTTCGTTTCTTTTTTTGTTTGTTTGCATTTTGCTTACAGTATTTGTATTGCAGTTGGCCGGTCAGATTGCTCGTGCGGCCACCATATTCCGAATCGATGAGGTCAGCTCTCTGTTATGTGACTCCTGCTCATTTTTTAATGAAAATTTTTGTTCCGTTTTTGCATTGTAACTGTAATTTTATAAGCAGGTTGTGGTGTTTGACAATAAGGGTAGTTCAGTTAATGAAGATTCTCCAGATGACGAGAATGAAAGCGGTTCTGCTTTTCTTATTAGGATCTTGCGGTATCTGGAGACTCCACAATATCTTAGAAAAGCTCTTTTCCCTAGGCATAATAGTTTGAGATTTGTGGTGAGTGAGTGAGAGACCAATCTCAATCTCAATCTCCTACTCACTTGTAGTTAATCAAGTGCAGTGCTTTATGTTTTTGTCTTTGACCTTTTCCTTAAGGGTTTGTTGCCCCCTCTTGATGCGCCACACCATTTGCGCAAGCATGAATGGGCTCCCTTTCGTGAAGGTAAGTTTGTACTAAGTTAACGATAGGGACTTTTTCTAATATGTTTTTTATTACTTACATGGACTTTCTTGGTGGTGAGAGTTTCTAATGTTAGTATAAAGCTTTATTGGCCTGAGAGCACTTCCTTTGTGATTTACCCTTTGCACTGATTATTATTGTATTGCAGTTTATTTATTTTAATTCAGCTCAGCGTTATGATATTTTCCAGTAAATCTGTAGGTGTCACATTAGGCGAAAAAGCTACAATTTCTGGAGGAACAATGGTTGATGTGGGCTTAAGTAAGGTAATTGTCATTAAAGTTTGACAGCGTAAGGTTGATCCTTCAAGGATTTATAACTCCTCAATTATTCTGGGTTTATTGAAGTAGTTTACCGATGATAATCTTGATCTGTGATTGAAGTGCACATTTGCTCCATAAATTTATGTTTATGGCATTAGAAACATTAATTGTAGACAGAAGTATGCTTTTGTTGCATGTTTTTTGACAATTTTTCTCGAGGCAATGTTGATGCTGTGCATTGTGCAATAAAGCTTCCCTTTGAAGCTTAGATATGCTAGGAGTCTTCAGTAAGTTCAGTGTGTTACAGATTTGAAGCTAAACTATGCAGAATGTGACCATTGACCAAACACTTGAACCTGGGAAAAGGGTAACGGTGGCTATGGGGACAGATCGCAATTTAGACACTGGTAAGGAGTTTCATTTTCGCCTTTCTTTTACACAATTTCATGGTGTTGCTTGTTCTCTTAAGAATTATGCTGTTATTTTTGAAAGTACAATGAAGCGCTAATTTTTCAAGTTCTGTCTCTAGTGAACTAGTTTCTGGTTAAGTTTTCCGTTGCCCTCTTTAGGGTATGTTTGGTTAGATGTAAAGTTTTTAATGGAATTGAATGGTTTATAATAAAATGGAATGTAAATGGATGTAATATTAGAAAATTGTTATTTGGGAGAGATGGAAGGGTTCATAATGTAATATAGTGAAATGTTGTTTAGATGAAGGGTTTATAATGTAATAAAGTTGTTTATCATTTTACATTTTATTCTAAACTTTCCAAATTGGAGATTTTTTACTTTTATTGTTTAGGATGAAATGAGATATAATATGAAACTCTCTTCTTCTATCTCATTTCATTTTATTCCATTATAAACTCTCTTCCCAAACGATGGAATAATATTCTATTCTATTCCATTTCATTAATAAACTCCCAACTAAACATAGAGGTAAAAGAGGGTTTTAGAAGGTGAAGGTGGAAGGGTTCTTACAACGTTTTTATTGGCAAATTACTATCCTATAGTTTACTATTAATTTGAGTACGTTGCATTTTGTTTGCAGTTTTAAGTTCATTACTCTCACTGTGTTACCACTTTTATGTTGTGTTTATCTAGTTTTGCCACGTCAAATTGTCTCATTGTCAAAGCCTAGGGATGAAGCAGGAATGTATTGGGGATATAGGGTTCGATATGCTGCCAGCATTAGTTTGATTTTTAAAGGTTCTCCATACAAGGTTTTAATCCATTATCTTATGTACACTTAATCTTCTTGTCTGTCATTTCAAAAGCTATGTGCACTTTTTTGTTCACAGCCTTTTGGAAAGCGTGAATGAATGCTATAATCTTCATTGTAGGGTGGCTATGATTATTTAATTGGTACTTCAGAGCATGGTCTAAAGATAAAGTCATCAGAGATTTCTTTGCCAAAATTCAAGTGAGATTCTTGTACCTTAGATATTTCAGGAGAACTTTGCGTATCAGGAAAAAACTTTTGCTTTGTAGATAGGATGAGCATGGAAGCTAACCTAAAGAGATGTGTATTTTGGTAATAAAATACTTACTCGAATAAACAGTAAGTCTATTCTACTTGATCAACCCATTAACACTGCAATCTGTAAATCATTTCACAACTTTGCTGTATCTCCATCATCTTATCACTGGGTTTTATAAACTTTGAACTCATGATGAAGAATTATAAATTATAATCATGAGGCGGTATAGTTGGGTCACCTCCAAGTTCTTATGATTTTAAGCATATAAATATAAACTTGGTTACATTTTCTGATTACACTTTTGTATGGTTTGCTAGGCATCTGCTGATTGCTTTTGGTGGACTTGCTGGTTTGGAAGAGAGTATAGAAGAAGATGTTAGCTTAAAGGTAACATGTTCATTCGAAAACTAATATTCCTTCGTAGAAAATTACTCGGTTTTTGACAGATTCAAAGAAGTGTAAGCATGCGTTTGATGAAAGTTTATGTTGCACTTGGTCCATCAACATAATGAACCGTTTCTTCTTGCCAACACATTGTGCTTAGCTTTTCACCCTGCCAACACATATCACTTGGTCGTTGTCACAGCGTCTGTACAGTTTCTTTAGCACCAACTCCCTTTCTGCCATCTACTGTTTATATTATGAAAAGCTGTGTATACAATTTGGTTACATATGCTGTTAAGCAAATTGCGTCTTACCACTTGCTTTGATAATTCTTTCAAAGGGTAAGACTGCTCGAGAAGTATTTCATTCGTACTTGAATACGTGTCCCAATCAAGGAAGTCGGACAATTCGAACTGAGGTTTCTAATCTTTTCTTGATTTCTTCATATTCTGAGGAGTTCGTTTATATTTATGGATCTCTGGGGGTGTATACATCTTCCTCTGGTCTCAATCTTTCATCTTTTGCCGCAGGAAGCAATCTTCATATCACTTCAATACTTCCAAGAACCCATCAACCGAGCATTGCAGAAAGCTCAGTCCTAATCTTAACCTGAAGTGGCTGAAAGTTACCGCACATCCCTTTTTCTGGAACGCGTAATGGAATCAGAATAACCATTATTGGTAAAAAATGGTGGAATAGCCTTAGGTTTTTCTTGTGGTATTCGTGTGCTTAAAGCTTTAAGGTTAAGGTTACATGTCTTTCTTTGGAATTCTTTTTCCTACACTTTTTTTAATTGGACTTTTAAAGTTTTTTGTTGTCAAATTTTGTCGGATTACATAGTAGTCCAATTGGAATATGCAAATGGAAAGCTTGTTAACTAATTATATGTATTGTTAAAAGAAAGAGAAAAAATACTTTTCTAGAAATATACATTTATAAATAAGAGTCTTTAACTTTTTGATTTTTCAATAAATTGTACCCACATTTAAATATTAAATTAATTATAATCAAATATTTAGGGGCTATTTGGTTTTATTTTTGTTTTATTTTTGTAGTTTTTAATTTTTAATTTTTAAATAAAATAAAAATCTGTTTAATTATTAATGTTAATGTAGTTATATTTTTATTGCTAATAATAATTATATTTTAAATAAAATTTAAAGATAAGTTTTTTAATTAAATAAGTTTTTTTAAATTTTTATATAATATTAATTAACAAATTATTGATAAAATTGTGTTATTTTAATAAAATAAATGATTTATAAATTAATATTTTATTTATAAATTAATATTTATTTGAAATATATTTTAATTATTAAATTAAATTTTATTTGAAAATTTATATATTTTAAATTTAATTATAAAAATTAAATAAAATAAAATTATTCATAATTTTATTGATAATAAATTTAAATTTATTAAATATATATATATAATGTTGAATTAAATTATTCATAATTTTTATTAAAAATAAATAATTAAATAATATATATTTAAATGATAGTAAATCAAATTATGAAAAAATAAAAGCAAGAAACAAAAATCATTTTTTATGATTTTTTATAATTTTTGAAAATTGGAAGAAACTAAAACCAAAAACAGAAACTAAAAACTTAAACAAATAAGATTTTTTACTGAATTTAAATACAAAAATCAAAAATCAAAAATAAAAATAGAAATAAACACCCTTAGGATAAGGAAATTTCCTCTTAATTTATGTTAGAAACAAGCTAAATGTTAAAATAGTTTTAAAAATGAGAAGAATAATTTTTTAATTTTACGTTTATAATTTGACATAATATATAAATCTGTCCACTAACTGCATATGATTTCTAATATCATTCAACATTTATTCAATAGTTAATTTTTACAATTTTCACAAAATAGTCTATATTAACATTTCAAATATGGGTAAATTGCTTTTTTTTATAGAATTCTTTATTAGAAGAATTTAGTTTCATTTTGATAATTGTGAAATTAAATTTATTTTCAAAAGATGAGTCTAATTGATAAAATAAACACAAATTAAATTTATTCATGCGATAAATAATCTAATCATTTTTAGGGAGATAATTAGGAAGTAATCACAAAATATATAAAATAATATTATCTAGATAATATATGTCCTTAAAAAGGACTACAGTTTTCATTTGAGTAATATGAAAATAGTCCAACCATATCGTGAAACAGAATTACATTCTAGAAAGTACCTTTAGTAAATTAAAGGTAGTTTAATAAATTTCGTATATGAATATTTTATTTAAAATATAATTATTAAATAATTAAAAAGGTAAATTATATTTTATATATGAAAAATTTCGGATTTAATCAAGGATATTAAAAATATTAATTAAAAAGAATAATTGTTCACTTAATTCTTTCGCTGCTAATACACATATAATATTCAAATAATTATACATTAAAAAGTATCTCATATTCCCAACCGTTCAACCCTTTCTCTCATCCATATTTATTATTTTTACATTAAAATTTATTATATTCTTGTTTAAATTTCCTATTCCGCCGCTAGGTTTAATCCTTTTATATGTTAGCTCTTACAGACCATACTCACTCAAGGTCCTTTCGGGCAATCAACTCAAAAAGGAGATAAAAAGTGATAGATCTTTTCGAAGAATTTACCAAAAGGTAGGCTTTCTGATGTTTTTAATGTACAGAGCGTGTTTCTTATATACAAAGAGTAAAATAAATTATTCCTAATTCTAGTGTTGAAATACAATTATCCACAGTCAGTGGAAAGTTGGCTAAAGCCTATAAGGAAAATACATATTAATTACAAATACAATTCTAATAATTACAAAGATAATTCTCAACACTCCCCCTCAAGTTGGAGAATAAATATCATAAAGTCCCAACTTGTCACGAAGTGTCACAAATTGATCCTTTCCAAATGCTTTTGTAAAGATATCTGATTGTTGAAGTCGTGTGGGCACATATGAGCATTTAATCAAACCAACTTGTAATTTCTCTCGAACTATGTGACAATCTATTTCAATGTGCTTAGTACGCTAATGGGTGATAGGATTTGTTACAATGTGTAAAGCTGCTTGGTTGTCACAAAATAATTGTGCAGGTGTTTCTTATAGTACCTTTAAATCATGTAATATGTAACGCAGCCAAGTCAATTCCAAACATGTGTTTGCCATAACTCAGTATTCAGCTTCTACTAATGATCTAGAGATATTAGTTTGCTTCTTTGATTTCCATGAAATAAGAGAGTTTCCAAAAAAAATACAATATCCTGTCACTAACCTTCTTGTAGCACGACATCCTTCCTAATGAGAATCACAGAAGGCCTTTAAAGTGAGATTATTTGCAGAGGGAAACAATAAGCCTTGACTAGGGCTACCTTTAATATATTTGAGGATATGCACAGCAGCCTCCCAATGAGGTTTATGAGGTTCATGCATGAATTAACTAAGAGTGAGAACATAGTAAACTATGTCAGGCCTGGTAACAGTAAGATAAGTAAGCCTCCCAACTATCCTTCTATACTTAGTGGGGTCATCTAATAATTTTCCATCAGTGGGACTAAGATTCAAGTTTTGCTCCATTGGAAACTTATCTGGATGAGCACCTAAAAGTCCCGTATCTTGTAAAATATCTATTGCATATTTTCTTTTAGACATAAAGATGCCTTTCTCGAAACGTGAAAATTCAATGCTAAAAAAATATGTCAATTCTCCAGAGCCCTTGATGTTAAATTGCTCTGGAAGAATCCTTTTAAGAATTTTAATTTCTTGGAGGTCATTTCCTGTGAGAAGTATATCATCAACATAGATTAAGATGGCAGTGAATGAAGTACCTTAGGCCTTAGTAAAAAGGGAGTAGTCAACTTTTGACTGTTAATAACCAGCTTTCTTAACAATGTTTGAAAAAGTGAAGAACCAATTCCTTGATGCCTGTTTGAGGCCATAGAGAGATCTATCAAGCCGACATACATTGTTCTCCCTAAATAGACAGAGACTAGGTGGAGGTTCCATGTAAACTTCTTCATGTAAATCTCCATAAAGGAAGGCATTTTGAACATCTAATTGATGAGTAAACCAGTGAGCAGCAGTAACAGTTAGGAGGTAGTGAAGAGTAGTGAGATTGGCTATAAGTGAGAATGTTTCCTTGTAATCGATGCCTTCAACTTGAGTGTACCCTTTAGCAATAAGGCGAACTTTATAACGTTCAATAGTGCTATCAGATCGATACTTGATTTTGTATACCCATTTATAGCCAATGGGCTTGTGACCAACAAGAAGAGGAACCGTGCTCCAAGTGTTGTTATCTTGTAATGCCTGCAATTCTGTATTCGTAGCTTGTTGTCAATGCGGATCAAAGATAGCTTCAGCATAAGAGTTAGGTTCAATATGACTTGTAATGTTTGCTAAAAAGTGCAATGGGTAAAAGATAGATGATAATATGAAAGAAATCGAGAAAGAGGATTCCAAGTACTTGATTGAGAGCTTGACTTCGAGGAAGGTTGCTTGACGTGGGCAGACAAAAGGTAGTCTTTATGCTATGCTGGCGGCTATTTAGGGTAAAGGGATTGTCTAGTTAGTGGAAGGGTAGGTGGTGTAGAGGAAGGGGAAGGACTTTCGAGTGGAGGTAAAGGATATGGAATAGGTGAATTAGGTGTATTGGTGTCAGGAGAAGAGGGTGTAATCTCTGTGGTAGTATTGGTTGGATTAGGTATTCTAGATTGCCAATGGTCATCTATGTCAAGGGAGAAAGGTGGTGGCTTAGGAGTGGGAGTTAGCGAAGTAGAGGCAAAAGAAAAAATAGTTTCACAAAATCTGACATCACGACTAACTAAAAAGGATCTAGTGTCTAAATCATAAAGTTTATAGCCTTTTTGATTAGTAAGATATCTAACAAAAATGTCAGATTTAGCTCGAGGATCAAATTTTTTAAGGGGATGAACAATTGTAGCATAGCATAAACATCCAAAGACTCTCAAGTGATTGAGGGATGGGGATGATTGTATAGCATCTCAAAAGGTGATTTAGAAGAAAAAAGAGCTAATAGGATGCAGTTAATTAAATAGACAACAGTTAAAATGCATTCTCCCTAAAAATCAATGGGTAAATGGGATTGGAAAAGCAATGCTCTCGCAACGACAAGTATATGACAATGTTTATGCTCAACCACCCCATTTTTTTGTGGAGCGTAGTTACAAGTGTGTTGATATTCAATTCCTTGAGACTGTAAGAAATTTTATGGGAAAAATTCAAAACCATTATCAACTCGGATGATTTTAATCACAGCATGAAATTGAGTTTGAGCAAATGTAATGAATGATTATAAAAGCTTATAAGTCTCATATTTATGCTACATAAGAAAAACCCATGTGCAACTTGTAAATTCATCTACAATAGTAAGAAAGAAACGAGCTCCTGTATGTGTAGGAACTTTATGTGGCCCCCAAACATCACAGTGTAATAATTCAAATGGAGCGCAAGTTGATATAAAACTTGAAGGAGATGGAAGTCTAGTTTGTTTAGCTATAGAATAAACATCACAATTATTGTCAAAAGTAATATCATGAGAGGGCAACAATAAGGAAACTAACTTAAGGCGGGATGATGAAGGATGTCCAAAACGCATGTGCCACAAATCAGAGGGTTGAGAAACTTGATGAGAGATTGGTGTTTGTTGGAGAGTTGACTTGTAATAAAGACCACCATGTTGTTTACCCGAGCCAATCATCTTCCCCGTAGCCAACTCCTGCAAGATACAAAAGTTAGGAGACAAAATGGCAAAACAATTTAGGGAAGAAGTCACTTTGTTGATAGACATCAATTTAATCAAAAAGAAGGAACACATAGAACATTGTTTAAGATGATGTTTGGGTTGAAAGTTATTGTGCCAGTGGAAGTTATTGATGCTGATGACCCAGTTGGTAAATTAATATGGGGTGTTGTTGATGATTCAATTTTTGTGAAATGTTTGGAATAAAAAAAGATGTGATCAGTGACTCCACTATCCAAGATTCAGGAAAATGTGAATATAGAATTAATTAAGGTATTAGAATTCAATGTGCCATTTTTAACCTACACCGATTTTGTTTATTTCCACGAGTTCCAGTATTGTTAGAATTCCATTTGCCATTTTTAACCTACATCTATCTTTTATATGTCCCTTTCTATCATAAAATTTGCAGTGAAATTTTAGAGTTTTGCAATTGTCCATTGTGTGGCCTTCTCTGTTGTAATGATCACAATGCCTATCTTTGTTTTTATTGGAGACATTACTTGGGCGACTATGGACTACGGCAACAATGGAGAAATTCTCTGTTGATTTTGACATCATTTCTCACTGAGTTTCCTCTTGAATCACAAAGGAGTATGCTCGATGAACATTAGGAAAAGGTGACATCATAAGAATATTGATACGAACAATGTTATAGGTGTCATTGTCCCATGAGGAATTGCATCAGTTGGTCTTCTTCCTTTTGTTCGTTTTCTGCCTTCATTTGAATGCAAGCGAGAAGAGTCCAATATATCTTTAACTCATCCCAAATACTTTTGAGTTTAGTATAATATGTAGAGACTGTCATTGTGCCTTATGATAGAGAGGCTAATGATTTTTGGATTTGATATATTGCTGTTGCATTTTTTGTGTGAAAATTGATCTTTGAAATCTTCCCATAATTGATACACTGTTTTGGCATGAACAACCCTTTGAGCAAGGTCGAGCTCCACTAAATGAGTAAGCCATGACAAAACCATGCTATTGCACTAACTCCATAAAGTATACTATGTCGGTTGTTCCACTTTTGAAGGTGGCTGGATTGATCTATTGATAAAACCAATTTTGTTTTTTGTTGTGAGGGAATAAATTGTTGACCTACTCCATGAAGGATAGTTGGCTCCGTTCAATTTGATGGGTGCAAGCATGTGGCTGGGATAATCAGAATGAAATATGGGCTTGATGAATCGACATCGAGACTGTTGCTGGAGTTTAAGGCTTTGAAATGAGATTTATCTGTGAGTGTTTGAGGCTCTGTTGTCATTGTTGAAGAGATTGAGTGGCAGATCAACCTGGCTCTGATACCAACTCAAAAAGGAGATAAAAAGTGAATACCTTTTCAAAGAATGTGCCAAAGGTAGGCTTTCTGATATGTTCCATGTATAGAGCGTATTTCTTATATACAAAGAGTAAAATAAATTATTCATAATTCTAATGCTGAAATATTGTGATTCACAATTAGTGGAAAGTTGACTAAAGATTATAAGGAAAATACATATTAATTACAGATATAATTCTAATAATTACAAATATAATTCTCAATAAGTCACTGATTCACTTATCATGCTTCCTCTTTTCTTTCAAGATTATTCAGATTTTCTGTTCTATTATCTTATTTCAACCCTATTTTTTTATCTCAAAATAACATCATTTTATGAATAAATATATATATAATGACATTATTTGGGAACAAAAATAGAATTGGAAAAGGGCAAAGATTTCATGCCTAACTAGACTAGTTGTGTCCAAGTGTTGCTTCAGTTCTTAACTTTTTATTGCATCTCACCTTCCATCAAGGCTTCACGTTTGGGAACTCATGCTTTTTTGCTCCATTGATCACTTACAAAATACATAAGTTACTCTTTTCACTTGTACATTACTGTTTTCTGTGTGGTTGATGACTGTGACATTGGCTTTCGTTTATAGACACCATCAATAGCTCTTCATGCTAATGTTGGGTTTGCCATAATTGTAAGCATTTGGGGATTTTAGAGAAGTTTTCAGGCTAACGTTTACAAGAATTCGGGATTTCTGTCTAGGGAATGCGGGTAAATGCATAAGGGGCCAAGGGGATTTTAGAGAATTTGGATTCACAAATAAAATAAGTGTTGAGTAAGAAAATGACGGAAGAGATCTACAATCAAATCTTAAAGGATTCAATTCAAATAAAATCATAGATAATTAGAACAATTTTTGTGATTTTAGTTTGGATAATCTTTTTATATTTTAAAATATTTCTAAATGATATATCTAGCATCTACATCTATACTATTAATAATAGGGTTAATAACTAACGATACTTACAATAAATTAAAAATGATATTTGTAGTAATTCTTACTAATATATGAAAATTTTAAATAAAATTTTAAATGTAAAATTTAATTTATCTGATTTAAATAAACATTATATATGTTAATCATTTCTTTTATTTTTATGTTTATTAAAATAATTATTTTTGCATACTTATCTCTAGAATGTTACCTTTAATTGAAAATTTACATGTATTATAACTTAAATTATACTAAATAACTTATTGTGATCATGTATATTGTTAGGATATATTAAATATATCTTATAGTTAGTTTTGACATTTTAATTGAGCATATAGGATATAATTATCATGTTGATATTGGAATTATACGTGGCAGTGCACGTGAGAAATTGGGATGTTACCGTCAATCTCTACAATGATTGTTGCCCACATCTTTGATTGAGATTAGAAGTCTATTTGCTAACGATTGGTGTGCAAGATTGATGGGATGTGTATTATGTGTCTACGAAAGATATATTGCTTGTGGTGTATATGTGCAGATTAGTTGAATAATGTGTTTGGGTGTGAGAGCTACGGTGGCGAGATTGTGTGTGTGTGCGGTAACAGAAAGCATGTGTGTGTGAGATTGCTACTGAAAATAGTACAATGTGTTGGTGAGCCAGTAGGTGTGACGCACATGTTTTGATTTATTGAGAAGATAGTAATGAGTCCCAGGTATTGGTGAACCATGGCTGTATGTGCATCTTGGAAGCTAGCTTAATAACGTAATATCTATTTCGGAGAAGCTAAATAACCTAGGAAGTTGTCTTTCTTTATATTTATTAATTATTATTTGAGTGAAAGTAGTTAGAAAAATCCTCTGACGAGATAAACACGAGTTGATCGTATTATCGGGTATGAAAATCTTTCACAGATAGTGAGGTTGAGAGATAATTATAAAGTTTGAGCGGTGTTGCTCTAAGAAGACCTTGTGTAAATCTATTGCACTTTTCTGAAAGTATTAATTTGAGTGAGGACCTAGCAGATATAGGCAGAGTGTACCAAACTGCGTTATTAAATCAGCGAACTACCTTTTATTCGATCCGTTACGGTCACCCGATTCGCTACGTCCGAGGGTCGATCTTTGGTATTTTTTTATTATTTTGGATTTTCTTGCTTTTAAGTTTGTTTGTGTTAAAGAAGTTGAAGGAAAGTCAGCGAAACAATTAACCCCTTTGGTTTTTCAATTGGTATTAAAGCAAAGTCACCGATTCAGAACTTGGTAGCAAGTTAGTGCAGATCCTAATTTCACGGACATGACTGCAAGAGAGGGTGTGTCAATCACCAGACTACCACTATTGGATAGATCTGATTATCCGGCATAGAAATCACAAATGAAAGTCTTCATCCAAGCTCAGGGTACGAAAGCTTGACATTCGGTAATATATAGTTGAAAACATCCAATGATCACTGATGATGAAGGAGAGACAGTTCAGAAAGATCCATTTGAATGGACAAGAGTTGAAGAATAAAGTGCACTAAAAAATTTACAAGCAATGTATGCGATATTCAGTGCTATTGATGAATGATACTTCTCAATGATTTCAGCCTGTAAATTAGCAAAAGAAGTGTGAGACGCTTTGCAAATCCATGATAATATCAAAACTACAGAAGTTAGTTGTGCGGTTTAAAGAGCTAAAGATGGATGAGAATGAGACTATTAGAGACTTTCATAAAAAATTGCGAGATATAACAAATCAGACTCATTAACTGGGGAAGAAATACTACAATATGAAATTGGTCAAGAAAAACGTTGAGATTGTTACCTCCAAGATTTATTCCAAAAATTATAGCAATAGAAAAGGCCCATGACATTAATAATCTATCTTTGAAAAAAGTTATTAGAATCCTTACAAACTTCGAGATGAATCTTTTAAGAGATAAGCAAGAAAGAAGCAAATGATTGGCACTATAGGTGGAAACTGGAAAAAGTGTAAACGATGCTAAAGATGAATCAGATGAAAACGAAGACATGATACTACTCACACGAAATTTTGGTAAATGGCTTAAAAGAATGAAAAAGGACATATTTGACTTTAGACAATATGACAGAAGTTCATCAAGTAACAATCTAAGACAACAAGTCAAGACACAAAAGGAAGAACGAAAGGCAAGAAGAATCTAATGTCATGAATGTCAACGTTTCAGACACATTCAATCCGAATGTGTCAATACTTTGAATAAAAGAAAATGAAAGTCCTTCACAAACATCTGGAGTGAGAATGATTCCGAGAGTGAATATGATAACGAAAAAGAAATAGCAAATGGTGCCGCATTGGTTGTAGCTATTTGATTCCATTCCATAAGCTTGAAAACAAATTCCACTTATATTTTGCATCAAAAGAGAAAACCACCAAATTGCTTTTCACGTAAAGAAAAAGACCAGAAAGGTAAGTGCAGGAGAGTCCATTCCCGTGTAGCTTCTCAACTGATGAGAAATGACGAATACTGTAACTGGCTTTATAGTTGGAACACTTAAGTGCCATCAAAAAGCAATATGCTTTGTAATAAAGAATACATCTTTTTATGTCACTGAGAAAATGGATTAATGGGGTTTTCATCTTCTATAATCGTGAGATAAAACAGTAAGATCCTTGCTGATTATGAGGGGGATACAACTAAAAAGTAACGGCGGATATCTTTTGGGAATTCCTATTGGAGACCGAATGACACAAATCTTACTCTGCTTTTACCTTTGCTGTAATTTTAGCTAACCCACTTTAATTGGCAAAATCTTTACTAAGGAGCATCACTAACGATTAACGGGAGTGCACATGCTTTTCTTCCTACCGTCGTTTCCTATATGAAACACTTTCTTATCCTTTATGAGGTTGCGTTAAGTGATACGCATTCCTAAACAAATTCTTTACTTT
>JANSVB020000470.1:2049632-2070363 GCA_025504935.2 Erythroxylum haughtii
CGCCAGGGCCGAATGGGTATTCTTCAACTTATTTCACTCACCAGTGGGACAAGGTAGGAGGGGATGTAACGAATGTTGTAAAGGAGTTTTTTCACTCAAGTAAAATGTTGAAATAGCTTAACCATGCAATACTAACCCTCATCCCCAAAACAACCTCTGCTCCCAAGGTTACCGATTTCCGGCCGATTGAGTGCCTGAATGTAGTGTACAAGGTCATTACAAAAGTCTTGAATGAGCGGATGTTGAAGGTTATGGGGACTATGGTGGATCCTGCACAGGCGGCCTTCATCCCTGGTCAGACTATACTTGACAATGTGTTCCTCACCCAGGAGCTAGTACGAGGTTATACACGGAAAAGAATTTCATCGAGATGTATGTTAAAAATTGATATTACCAAGGCTTATGACATGTTTGATTAGAAGTTCCTTGAGCAGATGCTGTTAAGTTTGGGTTTCCCTCCACATTTCACAGGCTGGGTTATGGAATATGTGCAAACTACCTCCTTCTCTATTTCCATCAATGGGGCACTGCATGGTAATTTTAATGGTCGACGGGGACTTAGGCAAGGAGACTTCATGTCTCCCACTTTATTCCTTCTCGGATTGGAGTACTTTTCTCGACTCCTAAAAAAGACAACAGCCACTCTTCCCTTTAATTACTATCCGAAATGTAAAAGTCTTGGAATTACTCACTTTGCATTCGTGGATGACTTCGTGATCTTCATTAGAAGAGATCGACCTTCTTTGGGGATTCTAATAGATGTCCTGAATGCTTTGGAAAGGGTGGCAAGGTTAAGGATGAATGTGACAAAATCCAACATCTACATTGCTGGTGTATAAGGGTATGAAAAGGAATCCCTACAGCAAATGGTCAAGTACTCTTTAGGGAAATTTCCAGTCCACTACCTGGGGATCCCACTAGCTCCTATAAAGGTTTCGGTTGCACAATTCTCAGTGCTACTTGAAACTATCGAAAGTTAACTTAATTCCTGGAAAGGGCAGACCCTTTCTTAATTCTGTTATCCAAGGAGTTCTTGCCTTTTGGTTATAGGCCTTCCCCATTCCTGCAACAATCTTGGATCGGATCACAGCCATATGCAGATTATTCTTATGGGGTGGAAAGCACTTTAGAGTAGCCTGGTATAGTATCTGTGCTCCTAAAGCCGAAGGGGATCTAGGTCTCAAATGTAGTAAAAAGTGGAACAATGCTTTATTAGCAAAGGTCTTATGGAATATTCATGCTAAAGTTGACTCCTTGTGGGTACGGTGGATTCATGGAAAATACTTACGGGATACTTCCATTTGGGATTGGGTTCCCCATCTCCGAGAATCCCCTCTACTGTAAAGGCTAGCTAATATCCGGGATGAATTGGTGGTTAAATTGGATGGACGAGATGCAGTTGTCCGGGGTAAGCGCAATGCTTTGTGTTCAAGACTGCCTTTCTTCCCAGAAAACATATGATCTCCTAAGAATGAAACACAATTGGAAACCTTGGATGACACTTATCTGGAAGCAATACATCCTCTCTAAATTTTCCTTCATCTCTTGGTTAAGTCTACAGGGTAGATTACCTATGAAGGATAATTTACTTTTTTTGGAACTTGATAGATCTTGCGGCTTCTGCATGCTAGAAGCTGAAACCATTCCTCATCTCTTCTTCAAATGCCCCATCACAGGGGCAATTTGGAATACAATACGGGATTGGCTAGGGATTCACTGAACTATGTTTACCCTTTCTAGTGCTATCAAATGGATCCGTAAAGACTTCCTAGGAGCTCTCATCAAAAGTAAAGCTGTTCGCCTAGGCCTGCTAAGCACTATTTACATGATCTGGAAATCACGAAATGCTATTCAGCTAGAAGGGGTTACAATCCCGAGTGTAAATATAGTGGTAAAAATTAAAATTGTTATGTATAGGATATTGTACAGGTTATACCCTCCGGATCATATTCACTTCTGATTTTCTGGTTGTATGGGGGATCTGGGTATTGTCTTTTGTTGTTTTTAGAGCATGCCACTCTAATATTTGTCAGGGTGATTCTAGAGGTGGGCTAGTCTTTAGATGACTGTAGGCATCTTTTGTTTCTGTTTCTTCCTTTCCTTGTTGTAAAGGGGTCAACAGATGGGGTTCCTGCAAAGGGTCTATCGGGGGGTTGGATGAGCTTACTGCTGAATTTCTACTACTTTATTTATATTTTTATCTCCCTAGTTCATGGCAGGTCGATGGACAAGACACACTTGTGGTGTTTTCCCTGCATCATTAGATGAAGAAAATGGAGCACTAGCTCGGCATGCATGCATGGGAGAGCTGCGGAGACACAACGTTGTGTGGGCGACAACCAAACGGTGCTGTAGGGCAAGCTCGGGGTGTCATTAATTTGGGATCGTACGATGGCATATGGTGGTATGTGCGGGAGCCCTGGGGATGACGTCTGCAAGAAACTTGGAACGATGTCGCATACTTGAGGTAGTGCGGGGTCGTTTTCCCCCCCTTTTTGATGGATGGTACAATGTTGTAGCTTAATGTGAGACGGTGTGATTGCGTGTTGGAGTCTTCCGTGAATTGATGTCGTGCCTGGGAGATATGGAACGCTATCACTTTAGGGAGCCGTGTTACGATGTCGTCTAGCCTGGTTGGAGTTGCGTCTGATTCGACCAGCAGGGTTGATTTATGGTCTAGCCTCATGGTTGGAATTTTTCCTGCTTAGCCTCACGAACTGCTTCTGCCTCCGTATGGGTTGGGTTCCCTGGACCTTTTCTATGGCCTAGTGAAAAACTGGGCTAGTGCATGGGTTTCTTGTAAAATGCATATAGGCTTTTATGTGCTGATAGGGCTCAGGCCTCTTTTGGGTTTTTGGGTGTAGCCCTCTCCTGGGTTTTTGTATATATTGGGCTTTAGGGTGGTTGGGGCCTTTTCATGGCCCTCTAAAATTTTGTTTTTGACATTTTTAGCTTCTCTGTTCTAACCAAGATATGCCCCCGAAAGTTGTACATATCCCTTTGATGAATATACTTTTACCATTCATAAAAAAAAATCATAAATACAGGTACACAAAACTATGTCTAACATATAAAGTATAATTATAAAATAAAAGTAAAAGTAAATAAATTTGAATTCTTTTTGATTTATATTTAATTATCCAATTTAATAATTTATAATTACATATCAACATTAAAGTCTAGCAACAAGTTATGATTATCCAAATATTATGAATGTCAAAGTAGTTTAACTTGACATATTTATACATGGTTGCAACATGTAATTTAGTACTTTAATCATCTAATATTTCAATTAGACATAGATATAAAATTAGTGTATACTTTATTTAATTCTATACATGTTCTTTCTTACTAATTAATAATTGATATTTAAAAACAATTTTTTTCAAATCTCAATTCACTATAGTCAGGCAATTTCCAAATTATTTCTAATCAAGAATAATAAAACAATCTCTCTAATTATTTTAGATATCAAATCTTTTGTTGACTCACTAAACCATTTTCATATAGTTTATTCTATACTATTAGATTACTTTAAATAGAATATTTTATATGTAGCATCAAAATGTAATAATTCTCATATAAGATATTATAGTATTATTGAATCTAAAAATCAATTATACAACAATCATAATGAAAACATCCACATATATATAAGCAATATTCAATTCAAGAAACTCATAATCAGGCTAGTATGGTAACTTGTTCTCTAATAACACTCATAGATTGTTTAAGTAGCTCTACACTTTAGCTTATGAGATTAGTTAATTTCTTTATAAAGAAGAAATGTAATGTATAATGATTCTAATATTCTATTAATATTCTATCTTGATGAAATTATAACTAAGAATAATTTTAAAAGGTTAATTAATACAAGTTGAATATGATTTTATTATAATTTCAATTGTATATTAACTATTTTAGAAATTTTATCTTTATTATTAAGCATTAAATAAAATATAACAAAATATATAAAGATAAACAATATTATTTGTTAGGATATATTTTATATATTCCTTATTTAGTTTTGACATTTTAAATTGGACATATAAATGAAGAAAATAAGATGTGTATTAATTGGATGTTAAGTATTGGAATTGGGATATTAAATTTATGTGGTACACATATGGTATACATGAACTCTTTTGACTTGGTTGCACGTACATCATAGTCGGTGTTTTAATGAATCTCCACAATTGGTGTTTTAATTGTAGTCTATGAACACACGGCAATTAAAGAAGCCTAATGGTGTGTGTGCGTTACTCAAGTAGTGGTGTCACGTGTCTATGAAGTAGGATTTTTGGCTGGCTGCGCATATGATGATTTAACGCATCATGTATGTGACTTACGGAGCAGTGGGGCTTATGCGTTAAATAGATTTATGGGAAAAACATAGCTGAAGTGTATATTGTGTGTGAGGGATAAAAATATTGGGGTGGGTATGCTTTAATTATCCATTGGTGTGCATTAATTGCTTATTGGGAAACGTGAGTGTATGGTGGCATAGGATGAGAGTGTGCTGCATTTGAACAGCGTAAGTGTGTCATATAAGCTATGATGAATTGATAGTCACGGTGTAGTGATTTAGTGGGTTTTATATATAAGGTTTTGATGGCAAGAGGAAGGAGACGAATTGGCTGTGAGTTGATTTTGTGGATTGCAAATATCATGGACTTGGTCTTCTAGGATTTTGTGGCTTCGTGTTGATGTTTATGTGAATCAGCTTATTGTTGTTGTGATGACTTTCAGATTTGTTACGGAGGAGCTGAACCAATTAGAAAGTTGTTTTCTTTTCTTTCTCAAGTGTTGTCATTTATGTTGAATTTTATTTAATCACTTAAGTTGTTTAGTTTGTTTCATTATCATTAAACATCGTTTGAGAAAATCATCTGTCGAGGTTAGTACGAAGTAGTCATACTATTAGGTGTGAAATTCTTTCACGAGAAGTGAGGTTGAGAGATAGTTTCAAGGGTTGAGTGGTGTCGGCTCTGTAAAGCCTTAGGTAAATCTATTATATTTCGATGAAAGTTATTAAGCTGGGTGAGGGCCCCACAGACTTAGGCAAGGTATACCGAACTGTGTTACCAAAATTTTAGTGTTTTTATTATTTCAGTATTGCTTATTTTATATTTTATTAGTGCCAAAGAAATTTGCGAAAAGTGTGCGAAATAATTAACCTCCTTTAGTTTTTCAATTGGTATCAGAGCAAGATCACCGTTTCAGAACTTGGTAGCAAGTTGGTGCAGATCCTAGTTTCGTGAACATGGCCATAAGAGAATGAGCATCAATTATCAGGCCACCACTATTGGACGGTTCTAATTATCCTACATGGAAATCACGGATGAGGGTCTTTATTCAGGCACAGGGAATAAGAGCATGGAACTTGGTAGTACATGGCTGGACATATCCGATGATTATTGACGATAAAGGAGAGACAATTCTAAAAGATTCATCTGAATGGACAAGAGCCGAAGAAGAAAGAGCACTTGGAAACTCACAAGCTTTGCATGCAATTTTCAGTGCCGTTGATGAAGGACACTTCTCAATGATATCAGTCTGTAAACCAGCTAAAGAAGCATGGGATATGTTGCAAACTATTCATGAAGGGTCAAAATCCATGATAGAGCGTCAAAACTACAGATGTTAACTATGCGGTTTGAAGAGCTAAAGATGGATGAGAATGAAACTATTGAAGACTTTGATGAAAAATTGTGAGATATAGCAAATCAGGCTCATCAACTGGGGAAGAAATACTCCAACATGAAACTAGTCAAGAAGACAATGAGATCATTACCTTCAAGATTTATTCTAAAAATTGCAGTAATCGAGGAGGCCCATGATATCAATGATTTGTCATTGGAGAAGGAAAATAGAATTCTTACTAATTTTGAAATGAATTTATTGAGGGACAATCGAGAGAAGAAGGAAGAATTAGCATTGCAAGCTGAGATTGGTAAAGTCATGAATGACTTAGAAGATGAATCCGACGAGAACGAGGAGATAGAGCTATTAACAAGAGAGTTTAGTAAGTGGCTGAAGAGAGTGAAAAAGGACAGATCCGAGTTTAGGCAAAACGGTGGGAGCTCATCGGACAACAACCTGAAACAAGTCAAAACTCAAAAGGGAGAAAGAAAGGTAAAGAGAATTCAATGCCATAAGTGTCAAGGCTTCGGACATGTCCAAGCGGAGTGTGTTAATACTATGAAGAAGAGAAAAGGAAAATCCTATACGAGTACTTGAAGTAATAACGAATCTAAAAGTGAAGAAGAAGTTGTGAATAATGATGCATTAGTTACTCTATACAGCAAAGGTCCAGTTACTTGTTTAACAGTGACTGAGAAGGAAGTAACTGAAGATGAAAAAGTGAGTAAATCTGAAAATTTCGAAAAAAGTGCAAATGATTCAGCTCAAAGCTTAATCTCATATTATGACAACGATGAAAGTAGGTTAAGTGATAAAATAGAGAACATTTACGAGGCTTACGAATTAATGTACAAAAATGGGTGAAAATATGTAGAAAGAATGAAAGATTGAAAGAAGAGAATCTCTCCATGAAGAACACCACCAAGAGCTAGAAAAGAATTTGATGTTGACATCAAATGAGCTTGGTGAAGCTAGAATGAAATTAGTAAGTACTGAAAAATGATTGGGAATGTTGAATGGAGATACCGAAAAGCTAGAAAAGTTATTAGAAATTGGTAAAGTTAAAGGAGATCTTCAAGACATTGGCTATAGGGGTGAGTGTTCTAAAGTGAATAAGAAGAAAGATGACATATCCAAATTTGTCCGAGAAGAAGAAACATCGAGAAAGAATGGAATATTTATACTTACATGTTATTTTTGTGGAGTCATTGGACATATAAAGCCAAGATATTATCAGTTACTACAAATGATATTTCAATGGGGTCAAAACCAAAAATCTAGACGCTCTTTATTCCAGCAACATCCCATGGTATCGAAGCAAGCTTGGATTAGAAATGGTCAAGTACAAGCACAAAAATGTAATGAAGAAAAAATAAGAAAATGTACAGATTCACAGTTAGTTACTATTTGTGAAGTAACTAGTCAAACAGAGGACAAGTCAGTTACTTCTGAAGTAGAAACCAATGACCGAGATAATGTGATTAGGAGTAAGCCCAGGTTTGAGATTCTTCGAGGGGCATAGGGACAGTGTGCTTTACATTTTTGAAGTATTTTTTGTGTTGTTAAAAACAAAAAAAATAAAAACAAAAACAAAAAACCAAACGAAACGAAACGAAACAAAAAAGAAAAGAAAAGATTTGTTTTTTTGTTCTTTAGTTTTATATTGCTATTGTCGTCTTATATTTTTAGCAGTTTACATTGTGACTTCTTTTAGGCTTTACCGAAGACTCTTCAGCTCTAGCATTAGTATGGATCTCTCTTGGGGGGAAGATATCAGATTGTTTATGGTGAATGTTCCATTCAGGGGAAGATTTTAAGGTATATGCGTAACTATTCGTCATGCTTTTTGGCATCTTTTTGTCCCAAGGGGGAGAAATTTGGATGATTGGATAATTGTGATGTTGATGTTTGATTAAGGGGGAGTATTTTCCATATAGATTGTGCATTTGATTTATATGTCCAATTATGTTATTCATAGGGGTTTCATATTTGTGACAAACAATGTCAAAAAGGGGAATATTATTAGGATATATTTTGTATATTTCTTATTTAGTTTTGACATTTTAAATTGGATATATAAATGAAAAAAATAAGATGTGTATTAATTGGATGTTGAGTGTTGGAATTGGGATATTAAAATTGTGTGGTACTCGTGAACTCTTTTGACTTGGTTGAGTTGGAGTCATACACGTACATCACAGTTAGTGTTTTAATGAATCTCCATAGTTGGTGCTTTAATTGAAGTCTATGAACACACGTCAGTTAAAGAAGCCTAGTGGTCTGTGTGCGTTACTCAAGTAGTGGTGTCACGTGTCTATGAAGTAGGTTTTTGGCTGGCTGCGCATATGATGATTTTGAGCTGAATAACGCATTATGTATGTGACTTACGGAGCAGTGGGGCTTGTGCGTTAAATAGCTTTATGGGAAAAACATAACTGAAGTGCATATTGTGTGTGGGGGATAAAAACGTTGGAGTGGGTATGATTTAATTGTCCATTGGTGTGCATTAATTGCTTATTAGGAAACGTGAGTGTATAGTGGCATAGGATGAGAGTGTGCTGCATTTGAACAACGTGAGTGTGTCATATAAGCTATGATGAATTGATAGTCACGGTGTAGTGATTTAGTGGGTTTTATATATAAGGATTCGGTGGCAAGAGGAAGGAGATGAAGTGGCTGTGAGTTGATTTTGTGGATTGCAAATACCATGGACTTGATCTTCTAGGATTTTGTGACTTCATTTTGATGTTTATGTGAATCAGCTCATTGTTGTTGCGATGACTTCCAGATTTATTACGGAGGAGCTGAAACAATTGAGAAGTTGTTTTCTTTTCTTTCTTAAGTGTTGTTATTTATGTTGAATTTTATTTAATCACTTGAGTTGTTTAGTTTATTTCATTATCATTAAACATCATTTGAGAAAATCCTCTGTCGATGTTAGTACGAGGTGGTCATATTATTGGGTGTGAAATTCTTTCACAGGAGGTGAGGTTGAGAGATAGTGTGAAGAGTTGAGTGGTATCGGCTCAGTAAAGCTTTAGGTAAATCTATTGTACTTCGATGAAAGTTATTAAACTATATGAGAGCTCCGCAGATGCAGATAAGATGTGCCAAATTGTATTTCCAAATTTTTGATATTTTTATTAGTTTAGTATTGCTTGTTTTATATTTTATTGGAGCCAAAAAAATTTACGAAAAATTTACAAAATAATTAACCCTTTTAATTTTTCAATTAGAAATGCCGATTTAGGCACTTTCTAGCGAGGCCTAAAATCACTTCGCGTTGCAGACAATCTTATTGTTTTAATCTTCACTGCGGATTTCAAGGAAAGGGAAAAAATAAAATCTTTCCGTTTCGACAACATGGCATGACCCCAACAAGCATCACATCAGTAAGTAGTAACATCCAATATCTCCCATTTTATGATCTTCTCATCATGTATAGCTTTCAAGTCCGTATCATATTGGCCCTGGACCATGAATCTAAGCTTGGATTCAGCAGAAAACTTTCCATGTAGCAGTCTGGTAGGGCCGTAAATGTTTTTCAAACTTAATGGTAAAGGAAAAAGCGTTTCAGTATCATTTGCAATTTGTCCAGATAGATTCTTTACTAACGAAGAGGATACAATTTGGACAACATTCTGGTTGCATTTTAACATGTAGTTGAGAATGAGAAGGGCATTCAATAATTGTTCCTGTGTCGTTCACATGCAGGCCTCCTTTTACACTCTACTTCGACAACTCCTTTCCTCAGTTACTGATACTTACACCCCGCTTCGGATGCATATGAGTGTCTGTAGTGGTGAACTTCATATCAACCTAATCAAACCCTTGTCTAGTTGATATGCAACATGAAATAAAATTCTTCAATTTCACCCCAAAATTACACCATTAGTTAAATTTCTCATATTCATTGCCCTAATAGATATTTTAATTACACAACAGCGGTAGTGAAAAACTGAAGTGGGGACTTCGTTATATGAAGGTGACTAAAACAAAGAGAGAAATTTTGCAAAAGGGATGCAGGAAATCAACTTCAATTTCATTTATGGTGAGTGCACCTAACAATTGGAGTCTTAAATGTTAGTAGTCTGTTGGTATAAGATGGAGAGCAACTTTCACAACTTTTTTCTTTTTGGATCATGTAGTCACGAGGATCTTGATAAATGGGGAAAAAAAATACATGCAGGTTTCTAAAAACTTGTATGTTTCACTAACTTTGGCCATTGAATTCTCGTAATTTGTCTTTGCAACTCAAAGACCAATTAAAATGGTCATCATCACAGTTTAGAGAGTCGAGTTCTGATTAGGTGCACTTTTGGAGTTCCCTAAACACCAAGCAGTTCCAATTAAAGACGGAATGACTAATTTCTGTTGTTAGAGGCCGTGATATGAGCAATAGTACACTTTCTGCTCACTCCATTTTATCGGCAATGACTTTATAAAAGATGGTTTAATTTAGTTGTTTTTTCTATAAAGAGAGAATCTGCAGTAAGTCATTATATGTCTTTTCATGAGAAGAGTATCCGCAGTAAGTCGTTCTCTGATCTAAATAATTAATAACAAGCTTTTAATAAAGTACATGTCTTTTGCCCCGTTACACGAAATTTTGAGTGCTAATCCAGTAATTCAAATATAATGAAATTATGTTTTCCTCAGCTGCCTGAGCCACTCACTTTCATTTGTTAGATTATCTTTCAAAAAATTACCCGTCAGGCGTAGACCAAACTAAGCTATAATAGAATTATACGTAGACTAAACTAAGCTATAATAGAATTATACTAGAATTTGGCAAAGACACTCTCATGTTTATTCAACTAAATAGAGAATTTATTGATGCCTTTATATGATAAGGATAACAATAAGTTGATAAGGATAATAATAAGTTATTATTTTGGCTTCTCCTTCTCTGCAATAAAATATGTAGCCCTTAGAGTGGTCAGGATAATATACTAAATAGCAATGAGTGAAACAAGATTGCAATTTGCTCTCATAAGGATTATATAACCTTACCTCAGCTAGGCAGCCCTACCCATGAAAGTGCGCAAGGCTTGGCTTCCTTTCAATCCAGAGTTTAACAGACATCTTTCGTACTGACTTACTTGGTACTCTATTCAAGATATGCAATGTTGTCTTGATGGCTTCACCCCAAAGGTATTCAAGTAGGTTATTCCCACTCTGTGATGACCTCACGATGTCCTTTAAGGTGCAATTGCGCCTTTCAGCTACACCATTTTGCTCAGGACTATCTGACATAGTGAATTGAATTAATATTTCAACCGATTCTAAATACTTGGCAAATGAACTATTTTATTGTCCTACAACTGCATGTCTGCCTAGTATTCTCCTCCCTTGTTAGATCTGACTATCTTTATTGATTTTTCTAATTGGTACTCAATCTCAATCTTAAAGATCTTGAACTTATTAAGAACTTCAAACTTTTTCTTAAGCAAGAACACATAACAATAACTAGAATAATTATTAATAAACATCATAAAATATCTAGCATTACATAACGTGACTATATAGGGACCACTAACGTCTGTATGTATGAGGTCCAATAAATCAGAAACACGAGTTGACCCCTTTTTCTTTATTTTGGTCAACTTACCCCTACAACAATCGATACATGTTTATAGATCAATGAAGTCTAGAGTTGAGAGAATGTTATCCTTTATCAATCTCTCAACCCTCTCCCTAGAAATGTGGCCAAGATGTTTATGCCACAACATGGACGATGATTCCTTTAAGAAGGCTCTCTTTCGAATAATAGGTTTAGCAACATAAGAAAAGGCATACATTTCGTTAGGAGTAAGATACATTCTATATAATCTAATGAATAAGAAGGTACTTTCGATATGTCTTGTATTAATAGAAATATTTACAACCAAAGTATCAAATACAAAACGGTAGTCCTCTTTATCTAAAACTGATATAGAGATCAAGTTTCGTCTAAAAGATGGTATATAAAACATGTCTTGTAAAACTAATACAAAGCCTGTATTGAGGTTCAAGCCTACATCTCCTACAAACGAAACATCCACCCTTTCATTGTTGTCGACCATCTGCCTCTCCTCGTCAGCCTTCTCTTGAATGTGAACCCCTGCATTATGGAAGCAACATGATTAGAAGCTCCACTATCTAACCATCAAGAACTTGATGTAGTTATAGCTACATTAGATTCATGAATCATATTGGTCGAGGAGTTACTTGACAGTGTACTTCGGGCAATCGGCCTTCCTATGCCTCTTCTTCTTACAGAAGAAACACCTCATATCCTTTATGTCATATGGGCCCTTAACAATCATGGGCTGTCCAATTTCTTACCCTTACCCTTAGGTTGTTGGACTTTAGCCTTCCGCTTACCTTTGGCAACTATAAACAATGCTGTATGAGGAGAACTGTTAATCTTCTCCTCAGCTGCAGCACACTGGGAAATCAAAGCATTGATGTCCTAGGCCTCATCCTAAGATATGTAGGAGGTAGTTAACATCTAAAACTCTCAAGGGAGAGTATTTAGTGCCTGATGCATTATAAGCATGTCAAAAATAGGTACATCTAGTGCCTTCAGCTTACTCTGAAGGTGAGCTACCTTGATAATGTACTCTCTAACTCCTCCTTCTCCTGTATACCTCATAAAGAACAGCTCTTTAATTAAGGTACTCTGCTCCGCATGAGAAGACACCTTGTACCTCTGCAAAATGCTATTCATAAACTCCTTCGCTATGATCATATCCGGTAATCCAAGGAGTAGATGATCCGGGATCGATCTCTTGATGGTTAAATAACATATCGTATTTGACCGCTCTCAGATTGGCATTACTGCTTTATTAGCTTCTGAGTTGATATCAGTAAGTGGAGTAGGCCTCTCGATATGCATCGCTTTGTTGACGTTAGCCATCTCTAGGGTAAACTCAACATCCTTCTTTTACTTCTTGAAATTGAAACCATTTAAGGTCTCAGTCGTGACAATATTGTTGTTTACAAAAAAGGAGACTACAAAATAGAAAAGACGATGTAAATATCAGTATAAATGCAGGATAACAGCGATACTTAAAGCATTAAAATAGTATCTATACTGAGAATCTGATCACACATATTATGAAACACCTCTGGGCTGAATACATAGTATATGCAATTAGACTCTCACATAAAAGTAATTAGAGTACAAACCATCAACTCTTATGACACTACCATTTTTTAGTGGATAGATCACTTAAGTAACGACTTTCTTCTATCTAATACCTTTATTTACATCTCAAAACCCTATGTAAGGCCAACACCTTTGGGCATAATAACCAAACATAAGGCTAGAGACATCCCCGAACATGTGAGCAGAACAATCCAAAACACTAACTCGAAAGGTCACTTTGGTGACTACATCCTTATCAGTACCCTAGAAAGTCCACAAACATAAGGGATACATCTTTATATCATCCTCACATTCTATACAAACATAATGTATGTGAAAATCAGCTATAAATGCAAAAACCAAATGCACAGTCAAATAATCACAAAAACATCGTCTTTAAACTTTATTTGAAAATTTTTTTAAAAAAATTCTCAATAAGAGTGTCTATCGTACTTTCTTGAATACCGAATCTATCAGACGAGACATAAAATTTTAAGTGTCTCCCTTATGCAGTTCGGAGCACGAAAATGCATTCAAAATTAGCTTTAAAAAGCTTTTAAAAATTTTCGGAATCCAATTACTAACGTAATAAATCCAAAAAAATTGAAAATTTACTTTTAAAATCCCTGACCCAAAAATTGGCCCAAAAATACCCGGAGTAACTTTATGGGAATTTTGAAATTTTCCTTCTTTTATTGGTGCTAACGTCAGCAGCATTGTAACGTTAACGTCAACACATCATTGTGTGCTGACGTCAGCAGGTGTCAGGCCTATGCCTTATGGCAATTACTATAGCACCGTTGGGCGCGTGCTGTGCACACGCCTAACGATGCAATCGCCCTTCGACGAGGAGGGTGATTTTCGGTGATATTGGGACCCTTTTTGGCCCTTTTTCGACCCATTTTTCATAGCTAGCCTTATGTATATCACTTTTACATAATAATATATGCAAAAAACCAAAAAACAAATCAAAAACTGATGAAAACCAAAAAAATTTTGTTTTTGGAAACCCGATCAAGTAATCGCTTTGATACTACGTGTAATACGTAGCATAGACCTTATTACGTGTCTCGGATCATTCATGAAAGAGTTAAAAATAAAAGAAATGTAAAATACCTGATTTCGGTCCCATCTTGACTTCTGAAGTAGTTTTCGTGGCCAAAACGAACTGAAATATTTAGGGGCCTTCACAGAAAATGTGCACCGACACGTGGTTAACGTGTTTCTACAATTTTTTCAATACGTAAGCGCTCTTAACAAGTCAAAGGATTCGTATGCTTACGAATGATATGAGCAACTGCATGAGACATTAATTTATATATATAACTTTTATATCAGACTTTCCCATCATAAGCCTAATATGGGTCCAATCTACACTAATCGATGTCTATTTTTCTCCTGGACTTCAACTCATTAATTTAGATCATTTATTATGCCACTTTATTACCCTTATTTGGATCAAATTACATAACTTAGCCGATAAGTTATTAAAAAAGTAAAAAAAAAATACAATTAATAGTTATCCAATGAGGAAGAACAAAATTGTCCAACTTATTTGGCAATATAGAAAAATCAAACATATACTCTTGTACCACGAGAGCCGAATCAGAATATAGATAAGTTTAGAGGGTTGTACCGAATCAAAAGACATAAGGATAAATCACTGGGATGGTTTAAAGCATGATTAGTAGCAAAAGGTTTTCACGAAAGACTTGGTATTGACTATCATCGTACTTTTAGTCCTGTGATTGAACCTCTAGGCCTAATTATTGAGTGACACATTTTGTTGCTCTCTTGCTAACTTACTTTGTATTTTTACTCCCAATGAACTAAAGGTTGAAGGAACTAATAATTGGTACAATTTTCATGCGGAGGAGTTTTGAGTTTAAATGGAGCAGAGACATTTTAAGATTATCAAATAACCAAAACACGTTATTTTTTAAATTCATTGTTCCCTCTTCCTTATCAGAAGCCAATAACTCACATAGTACAGTGCACATGCAAAGGGTTTACCAGGCTAGGAAAATGATAGATTGGCATGTCTCCCTCCCTCTGCTCCACTATAGATTCCCCACATGCTCTTAGGTTCTGTTAGTGATAGCCTGTCTTTATTACAGAGTGCATGCATTCCAGTAAGTCGCTTACGTTTCTTAGTTTTCTTCTCTCTCCTTTTTTTTTTTAAAAAAAAATCTTTTCGGTAACTATAGCTGGAGTCTTTGTTTCAACTACCCTGAAGTGCTATTTTGTGCCTATAAATAAAGTTCCTTGGCCAAGTAACTATCAGCAATTCACCTTAAGGTTCAAATTGCTCTCTTGACTTTAAGACTCATTTTGCCAAATACAAAAACAAATGTTTTCACGGTCATGACAGTTAGAATTAGAAGAGCTGGAGTTTACTAAACTAAATTAAATTCCGACTCAAGCGAAATGAGCACGTTACATGAGCACTTGATACGACTTGAAATTTTCTCCATTTGCGCCTGTTTCGATTAATGTTAAAGACCAAATCCAGTTCAAGCTTAAACAGGCTGTTGGGAATCAAGACACGTGGTGTGTTCCTCTTTGTTAAGTCTAATCAAATCCAGGATTAGATCTTTTTATAACATTATATATGTTCGTTCGAATGGTCAGTGGCATTAAAAATATAAATCTAATGCTGTCTAAAATTCTTAATTTAGAGTAGTGAATAAGATTTCAGAATTTTTTTTCTTTTATATATTTTCATTGTACAAAGGTTTGAATTTGATTCATCTGAGGAAACAAGTTTATGTTAGTCTCTTCAATTATGTATAACGTATTTAAACAGTGAAGAACATTTGATAAGTAAAAGAAGATGCAAACGCGAGTCAATAATGATGGTTCGTAAATATTGTAATCTCTGGATTGGTACCATGTACACATCAATTAGTGGATGATTTGCAATGTATACAACCGCTGGACCTGACCTTCACTAGTTGTTTCTTTAATAATTTTTTAATCCTTAATAAAATTAAACAAAGAAGCAAAAAGGAAAACGAAAATTCATAAAACAACAAGAAAATATGGACGTACAAATGGGGTTGGATTTTGGAAATTAAGGCATCCGAGAAGAGATCAATGATCAAATGCATTGGCAGACAATACTAATACCTTCGCTCGTGTTGTCTCAATCCCAGCTTAGTTGGACGATCATTTTATTCATAAACGAAAACGTCATCGATGACATATACATTTTGATTCTCCAAAGAAAATGGTTATTCATATTGTTAGAGTATGGGTTTTAGGAAGAACATATTGAATTGTATTCATCGTAAGAGTATTTTCTATATTACAGCGTTAATCCCTCTAGACTAGAATATATAGGCCAAACACAATCTTAGAGAATCAGACAAAATTACAAGGATTTCGGAACTAAATCCGGTAAGTCAACCCTTTCCATTCCAACACTCCCCCTCAAGCTAAGTGATGGAGTTCCCAATGCTTAGCTTGCTCAGCACGGTCTGGAAGATCTGACTTGTAACGGCTTTTGTGAGTATATCTGCTAGCTGATCTTCAGACTTGACAAAGGGAATGGAAATCGTGCCATCCTCCAGCTTTTCTTTAATGAAATGCCGATCAACCTCCACGTGCTTTTTTCTGTCATGCTGTACTGGATTCTCTGAGATGCTGATCGCAGCTTTGTTGTCACATCTTAACAAACTTGGTCCCTTCTGTTCTATGCCAATTTCTGTCATCAATTTCCTAAGCCAAATAAGCTCAGTGACCCCTTTTGCTATTCCTCTAAATTCAGCTTCAGCACTGGACAGTGCCACAACCTTTTGCTTCTTGCTCCTCCAAGTTACAACATTTCCTCCAACAAGTGTAATGAACCCAGATGTGGACCTTCGATCATTTGGATTCCCTGCCCAGTCGGCGTCTGTATATGCCTCAACACTGAGATGGCCGTGTCTCCCAAACATGATTCCTGTTCCTACAGTACCTTTGAGATACCGAATAATACGAATGACTGCCTCCATGTGTTTTTTCTGTGGCTGATGCATGAATTGACTTACAATACCTACTGAGTAGGCGATGTCAGGTCGTGTGTGAGCCAAATAGATGAGTTTCCCGACCAAGCGTTGATATCGTTCCTTATCAGTTCGTTCCCCATTCTCTTCTATCCTGAGTTTATGGTTCACCTGCATCGGAGTGTCCACGGGTTTGCAATCAACTAGCCCAGTTTCTGCCAAGAGATCCAGAATGTATTTCTTCTGTGATATGAAAATCCCTTTCTTTGACCGAAGGACTTCAATGCCCAAAAAATATTTCAATCCTCCAAGGTCTTTCATTTCGAACTCTTTGAACAAGTTCTCTCTGAGACTTTCCATCTCCTCTTTATCACTGCCTGTTATAATCATATCATCAACATAGATTATCAAGCATGTGATCAAATCCCCCCTTTTTTTCAGGAACAATGTGTGATCAGAGTTACTCTGCACATATCCATGACGTCGCATGGCCACTGTAAACCTGCCAAACCATGCCCTTGGTGATTGTTTGAGCCCATACAGTGCCTTTCGGAGTCTGCACACCTCATTCTGCCCAAAACCTTCTGTGAACCCTGGTGGGGGTTCCATATAGACCTCTTCGTTCAAGTCCCCATGCAAGAAGGCATTTTTCACATCAAATTGGTGGAGTGGCCAATCTTTGTTTGCTGCTACTGATAACAGAACCCGAACCGTATCAAGCTTCGCTACGGGTGAGAAAGTCTCAGAGTAGTCAATCCCAAGTGTCTGTGTGTACCCCTTCGCGACCAGTCGGGCCTTATATCTTTCCACTGAGCCATCAGCTTTGTGTTTGATTGTGAAGACCCATCTGCAGCCAACTGGTCTTTTTCCCTCAGGTAACTTGCACTTCTCCCATGTATCATTTTGGGCCAAAGCTCCCATTTCAACTTCCATAGCTTTCTGCCATTCCTCACTCTGTTTGGCTTCCTGCACAGTTCTGGGAACCTCTTCTTTGTATAGATTACTCAAGAAGGCCTGTGCTGTATAGGATAGACTCCCCCTGACCATATTTGCCACAAGATAATTGGAGGTCTGGGATGTACGGTCAGGTGAGTATCTGTGTGGAGGAACCCCTCTAGTACTCCTCGGTGGCAGATTGTACCTAGAGTTCGCTGCGTTCTCAGGTACAGTATCAGGAGCATTTGGCATATCAACAGTATCATAAACGATAACTGGGAGATCAGAAGAAGTAGTTACCTCATTTTGGACATCATTCGGAGGAGAATCACTGGGCATGAGTGTGGTAAGTGTGGTACTGAGTTCTTGAGAATCTTGCTCAACCGGATCCATATAGCTCAACCAGCTCAGAGAATCACTGTTCTGAATCTCCCCCTGATCACTGAGTTGGTTGGGATAGTAATATTCGGTCTCGACAAAATTGCAATCCATAGTGACAAGAAAATGTCTGGTTTTGGGATTATAGCAGCGGTACCCCTTCTGGTTAGGGGCGTATCCCATAAAGACACACTTCTCTGCACATGCATCCAACTTGGTCCGATCAGATTTCGGTACATGAACGAAGACAGTACACCCAAAGATGCGAGGTGGTAAAGTGAGATGAGGTGGTACTTCAGTTTGAGTTTGGAGGACTGAAAGTGGTGTCTGATGGGCCAAGATTTTTGTGGGCAGTCTGTTGGTCAAGTAAGTTGCAGTGGCAACGGCCTCGGGCCAAAAATGTTTTGGGACACTGGCTTCAGTGAGTAAAGCCCGAGTTATTTCGAGAATAGTTCTGTTTTTCCGTTCAGCCACCCCATTTTGTTGAGGGGTATTAGGGCAGGAAGTTTGGTGGAGCATTCCGTGTTTCTGAAAGAAGCTGTGCATTTCCTGGTTAACATATTCTCGTCCGTTATCTGACCGGAGTACCCTGATTTTGTGACCAAACTGTGTTTGCACCATATTAAAGAAAGCCACAAAAGTACCATAAACTTCAGATTTATGACGCAGGAAATATACCCATGTCACGCGAGAATAGTCATCAATAAACGATACGAAATACCGAAACTGATTTTGATTTGCCACAGGGGCTGGTCCCCAAACATCTGAATGTACCAGTGAGAAAACAGACTCAACCCGAGTATTATTAGGTTTAAAAGAGGCCCTATGACTCTTGGCCGTAAGGCAAGTCTGACATGACCAATTCAAAGACTGATTATGCGAGAAGAGTGTAGGAAATAGCATTCTTAGATACCCGAGTGAGGGATGACCAAGACGCTTGTGCCAGAGCCAGAGTTGGGTATTTTCTGTCCCTGCTGAAAGAAGAGCTTTGGAGGGGTTTTCCACTTCATCAACATAATATAATCCGTCACGCTCAGTACCACGCCCGATGATCTCCTTCGTATGAATGTCCTGTATCAAGCAAAAACGAGGGTATATCAGCACTGTACAGTTCAGTTCTTTCGTGATATGGCTCAAAGACAATAATTTACACGATAAAGACGGAACATAAAGGCAATTTCTCAATTTCAGTTTTGGTGATATTGATATCGACCCTTCTTTTTCAACTACCGCCAAGTCCCCGTTTGCAGTGTAGATATGAGATTGTTTTGGTGTGACTGGGTCAAGTATATCGGCGGGGTCAAAGGTCATTGTATCAGTAGCCCCAGAATCCAAAATCCACTGATACGACCTTTCTGATTTGGTTTGGGTGAAAAGGACACAACCTTCGGCGGACTCCCATCGCAGCCCGTTCTCTGTTTTTTCGGCGTTCGCGTGATGGTTTCCCCCTTTCGCCTCTTCGCCGGTGTTGGTTTTCCGGTGGTCTCTCCACCTGTTTTCACGCAGTGATGACCTGCCGCCGACGCCGTCAAGGCGTATGGAGCAATCTGAGCGTGCTCTCTTTTGCCCCCCTTTCTCCTCTTCTGTTATCATTCCAGATCCAGAGGTTTGGGGGTCGGGATTGGTATTGGACGATGATGTTACAGCTGAGTCCCTAAGATCTCAACACCGCTTTGATACCATGTTAGAGTATGGGTTTTAGGAAGAACATATTGAATTGTATTCATCGTAAGAGTATTTTCTATATTACAGCGTTAATCCCTCTAGACTAGAATATATAGGCCAAACACAATCTTAGAGAATCAGACAAAATTACAAGGATTTCGGAACTAAATCCGGTAAGTCAACCCTTTCCATTCCAACACATATTGTATAATTCAGTATAGTTCCATGTTTTTGGACAATTTTGTCATTTCTCATAAAATTAGACAACTATTAATTGTATTTTTTGATTTTTTAATAATTTATCAATTAAGTTACGTAATTTGATCCAGATAAATATAATAAAATGACCCAATAAATGATTTAAATCAATGGGATGAAGTTCAGGTAGAAAATGTATCACAATCAGTGTGAACCAGACCTATACGACCTTGTGATGGGGAAGTTTGATATGGAAACTATATATAAAAGTTAAGGTTTCTACAATTGCTCATATAATTAATCATAAGCATAAGGATTCTCAGACCCGTTAAGAGAGCTTATGTTTTGAGAAAACTATAGAAAGACCTTACCCGCGTCCTGAAGAGTAGTTCTCGTGAAGACGACGTTGGATTCGTGCTCGTTTCGGCTTCAAAAAGCTCGTTTGAAGTCACGGAGACCGAAATCAGGTATTTTTTGCATTTCTTCATTTCTTTTCCTTTCATATTTAATTCGGGATACGTAATTAAGTTATCATTACATATTACACATGGTATCAGAGCGGTGACGTGATCGAGTAGTTAAAAATGAAATTTTTTTGGTTTTCTCTCTATAAGGTTTTCGAAGATTTAAGTTTTGTTTCTCAATTTTTTTCTTACTTTTTATTACATGAAAGTAGTATACATATGTTTAGCCTTGAGAAACAGGGTGAAAGGGACGGATGTATGTACCTAGGTAGTTAACCTGGGTGGATAGGCATAGGCAGCCTAGGAGGACAAGACTGCCCGTGACTGGC
>JANSVB020000470.1:2079657-2097889 GCA_025504935.2 Erythroxylum haughtii
CTCGAAGACATGCCCACAGAGCTGTCCGAATATTTCAAGTCCATCTGGCAAAGGTTGGGAGACAAGAAGAAAAGGTAATTCCAAGCAAAAGAATTTTCTATTCTTAATAAACAGAAGATGCATAGGAAGGTGCATACGGCAACTTAATTAAGAGATGAATAATTAGATGTAACATTCATTAAAATTGAAGAATCCTACAATGTTATGAACTTAACATGCTCCACGCCGATGTGATGTGTGCTAAATGAAATGACTATGAAAATACGAGTATTTTAACATCATTCTCTACAAACTCAAAATTTGAAGATGCTCATATTGAGATCCTAACATATAGGTGATCCTAGAAGACAAAGAAAATGGATCATATAGCAGCACGCACGCAAAACACATTTGCCCAAAGTTGTGGAACAAACTCCATCCACGCCTTGAGTGGTGGGAGTTTGGGTTGATTATTCAATACCTGCAAGACAATTAAAAGCATTTTTAAGATGTCACTTGGGTTGCTGCCTCCAAAAGTTTAGGCGTACTACTTTTGGCAATGGGCTTCGTTGTCAAGTACTTGCCAAAGGCCCGTCTATCCTATTTCTCTTTTCACCTCATGGATGTAGAAGCGGGTTATGTTATGAAGAATTGACGTTAATATATTTACAAAATAATACTTGTAGATTTAAACTTGTTGATGACATAAGACTAAGCATGTGAAAAGATAGAGACTTACTGTATTTATGTGATGGAACAAATTTATGATGTGAAATATGAGTTCTATATAAATAAAAACTATTTTGTAAGTTAACTTATAAATGATTATGTTTATTTAAAATTTTACATATCATCAAAACAAAAATTCACGAGTATCAGAGCTTTTGCCCACTTTTCGTGACAACTTAATCCCAGGGGCAGGGAAGGGATGTCCACAAATCCAATGAAACCAATAGGAGAAAGTGTTCGATAATCCAATGCACTTGGCTATTACCAACACAAGAAATGTATGCAGGGTGTCTATTCTAATCTCAGAATTCTAAGAAATTGGGGAACTGCAACATCCTCAACTCTCACCTTATCCACTTTCTCCTATGCTACGTGTTAGTTAAGGTTGTTTTAGAATCTTCTTAAAAGAGTAAGAGGCAAAGCAAGAGGAAAGATAGACCCTCTCCCTCTAGTAAGTAGTAGTGAGTATTTATTTAGGCCATAATGATTAATGAAAGCAGAATATGGGATTAGATCAAAGAAAACAAAACACCAATATGTATTACATTCTCATGTCCTTATATATTCTCTTGAATGGTTTTGTAATGAAAATGTAGAAAAGTAATAAAATGGATGGAAAAGGAAGCAAACAAGCAAGCCTAACTAGACAAGAACTAGTACTCTCTCTTTTGCTCTCTGCCTCTGCCAAAATAAGTTACAATTGCAAACAATAAAACTCCCCACTCTCACAAAGCCTTAGACTCTTCTTCCTCCTCCACCCTCCAACTACATTGAATTGATCCCTCCTTTCATCTCTCCGATCTCCCAAAATCCCTCTCAGATCGCAACCCAACCCCAAAACCCCTTGAACCATAATAAGCACCAACTCAAGACCAAACGTATTTGGGCATTTCCATTTCCATTTTGTGAGTGTCTCTCACACACCCAAGTGGAAATGAAATGCCCTTTTTTCTTCTTTCTCTTCTTCTCCTTCACCTCACCATGTCTCGCCACTGTGACCCTGAAAAGAAGATGAGCGAAAACGGAAACAGAAACAAACGAAACAACAATCCTCATGAAGGGCAACAACAGGAAAGAGGAACATGAAAAAGAAGAAGGAGAAGAAGATTGTTTCTACGAGTCTCTCGATCGCATTGCCTCGACTTCTTGCTCTTGTTCTACTTCCAACTCCGACTCCGAACCCGACCCCAACTCCACCCGCTCCAATTCCGGCTCTGCCTCTCCTAGTCATCACCGTGTTTTGAGCCATCACGCGTTCAAGTACGACGTTTGGATCTCCGAGCCCGCCTCCGTGTCCGAACGCCGCCAACGGCTTCTTCGCCAGATGGGTCTAAGCTCCGACCCGTCTTTTTCTCGGGGCCGACCCGATGGTGTTGATATTGGCTCTCACCGCTCTGCGTCCTTGACTTGTTTGACTGGTCAGAGTGCCTCCGACTGGATCCTCCGATCGAGTGCCGAAGGCGGTGGGACGGCGGCGAATCGGAGTGTGGATGGTGATCATTGTAATGATGATTTGAATTCATGTTGTTGTTCTTCTTCTTCCTTGTTGTCGTGTGTTTATTCTCCTCCAATTCTTTGTCATGATTTAATGGATGTAAATAGGGGTAAGAGTACGGATAACAAAGTCAAAAGTACCACGAACAATGATAATGGTTGTTTTCATGTGGGTTGCAAAAGAATCACCAACAGCTCTTCGCCTAAAGCCACTGCCGTTTCTCCGAGTAAGCCTCCATCGGGTAAAAATGGCAGGAGGGTGTATGTGGATCGATCCGATTCCAGCAATTCAAATGGTGATTTTAATAGGAATTGGTCAAGCACCAGTTTTGGGGAATTTGTTGATGAGTTGGCTTGTAATGGGGTCGAAACAACTGAGGTGTGTACCATTAAGAATCTTGATAATGGGAAGGAGTTTGTAGTTAATGAGGTAAGGGAAGATGGGATGTGGAACAAGTTGAAAGAAGTGGGAACTGGTAGGCAGTTGACGATGGAGGAGTTTGAAATGACAGTGGGACATTCACCGATTGTACAAGAATTGATGAGAAGGCAAAATGTTGAGGATGGCAGTAGAGAGAATGTGGATTCTGGTGCTAATGGAGGTAGTGGAGTTGGGGTTCCGAAGAAGAAAAAGGGCGGATGGTTTAAGAGTATAAAAAGTGTGGCAAGCAGTGTGACAGGACATAAAGAGAGAAGTAGCGATGAGAGGGATACTGGATCGGAGAAAGGAGGAAGGAGGTCAAGTTCTGCTACTGATGATAGCCAAGACATGTTATTCCACGGGCCAGAGAAAGTGAGGGTAAGGCAATATGGGAAATCATCTAAAGAGTTGAGTGCTCTTTATAAAAGTCAAGAGATACAAGCGCATAATGGCTCCATATGGTGCATTAAGTTTAGTTTAGATGGCAGATATCTAGCAAGTGCAGGTGAGGATTGTGTGATCCATATTTGGCAGGTTGTGGAGGCGGAAAGGAAAGGAGAGTTATTAATGGAAAAACCAGAAGATGGGAATCTTAACCTATTGTTACTGGAAAATGGGTCACCTGAGCCTAGTTTGTTGTCTCCATCTGCTGACGGACATCATGAAAAGAAGAGGAGAGGCCGGCCATCCATAAGCAGAAAATCTTTGAGCTTGGACCACGTTGTGGTGCCGGAGACTGTGTTTGCACTTACAGATAAACCCATTTGCTCATTCCATGGACATCTTGATGATGTTCTTGACCTTTCTTGGTCGAAGTCACAGGTTAGTGAGTTTCTATCAATTTTCTCCAGCATCTTCTACTGATGAGTGATTTCTCTCTCTTGCACTCCTAACAGTTCCTATTTGATTACTAATTTTTTCTTGGCCTCTAATGTAAAGTTGTTGGTGATATTTCATTGAGTCATATGCATTTTCCTGATTTTGTTTATGTTCCAGAAAAATTCTTTCATGATTAGATGAGCAATCAATTTTCCCTACCGTGACATTTGGAAAGGAGAGATATACTGGCTTATGATTAGACAAAGTTCTATTTGATATATAAAATGTTTTTGATATCACGGATTTGCTTATGAGGATTGTTTACCTTGGTAGATATGTTTTTTCGTCCGTCCAATAATCATATATGCTATTTAAGCGTCATGTTATCAGGATAACAGATAATAGATACAAATATTTTAACTGTTACAGAAGTGACAATTGAATTGTGAATATGCACGTGTATTGGAAAATGTGTGCTTGCTTGGCTAGAAGAAAATGTATGCTTGCTTGGCTAGAAAACTATGTAACAACATGATATTACATGCTGTTATACTTGGGCATTTTCCATCATTGAAATCTTTACCAAATGAGCAGTTTAGACTAGCTTATCTTACCAAAGTTTTATCATTCTGCAATTAAGCGACAAGTCCAGAAATTGGATACTGGAAGGTAGTGAGGGCTTATTTAAGTAGTTCAGATTTTATATCTTTTGGACTAGAAAAAATAGCATAATTGGGCCTTACGAATGGTTTATATCCATATTTACAGATAACATTCAATGGTCTAATGTTAAGAAGGATTTGTGATGTACAAAAACAGAATGGGAAATTGAGTTTGCTTCGTTTGATTGGATGTTGCCTTAGGAATGGCTGCATTTTTAGGTTTAAAATAAACTAGTATGGTTTATGTCTGAAGGCGTCTCTTTCTCTGGTTCTTTTACTTTGGGCTTTATTTTTCCTATAACAGTGATAGTTGGTATGACTCTTTGTTGCTGAGGGAGTAGTATTTGGGTATATAGACTATAGAGTAACAAGGCCTTGCAAGTATGTTGTCTAATTTGAAATATAGGTGTCAGAAGAGCAGCTGTACGTTTATGGGTGCTGAGATCTCACACCAAAAGCTTGATTTCTCTTCATACAACCTCTAGTTAGTTGGATCTTGGCCTTTCTTCATGTTTCTGTCAGTCCTTTTTATGAGCAGCACAACTTCAAAGTTTAGTTAGTTTGATTGGTAAACGTTGACAGCCAGTATCATGTGAATCTTGCAATATGGAGGCATGTTCAATTATAGGAAACTATGGGGAAGATCTTCCTTATGCAAACTGTGGATTAGGCATAACATTGGACATATCTGACTTATTAGTTTTCATTATTTTTACTAGCTGAATTTGTTTGTAAGTGTTGCTAGAGTAGATCCAGGTTGGGACAAGCAATTCTCAAGGACATGAACAGGACATGTGATTAACTTAGATGGCACTAGATATTTGTAATGATGTTAAGTGGTGACAGAAAGGTCAAGGAATCAAAAAATGCCTAATTTTAAGGATTAATCTTGGCAAGGTTTCAGAGATGCGATATGATGTCCTTATGAGAACTATTTTGCTTAATTTTTATTGTTAGAAAGAAGGAAATGGTCGAGTGCTCTAACTCATTCAGTTTCCTTTAAGACAAGGAAACTATTTCGACTCTACTGAAATTATTTTGAGGTTCCTAACCCAAGTGAATAATGTGGTTTTCCACATGTCTAACTTGTAGACTGATAATTTTGATCCAATGATAAGTTTCTATAAATTAACAACGGTAGTGAAAAGTAGGAAAGTTTGTTAGATGCATATGCTTGCCAACTTTTTTTTTGGAAGAATCAAAAAAGTTTCTACCACTGGGAGACCCTCTCAACCAATAGCCTTTCGGTTCAGTATTATGAAATTTCTGCATGATGGTCACTGGTTGTCATTGTCTTGTACTGATCTGGATTCCATAGATATCCTGTGGCAATTACTTTTCATTTATATTTGGATTATTCACCTTTGTGTTCACTGAATTGATTGTATAGGAAAAGAAGGGAAACTTTGGATGATGTAAAAAGTTGAACATTGTTTTATTTTCTTTTCCGAGTCTCTTTTAGTTTTACTTTTCTCTTTTGAGGGAGGAAGAAGAGAAAAAAGTTTCTAATATTACAGAATCTTGTGTTGGATAGATGCATGGATTAAGCCACCTATTGAAGAATGAGCAATAATATTTATAATCTAACTTTAAATAAAAACAAGTTCTTGTTTTCCCCAGGGCTTGCTTTCTTCTTCAATGGACAAAACTGTGCGTCTGTGGCACTTGTCGAGCAAGACCTGCTTGAAGATATTTTCGCATAGTGATTATGGTATGTACCAATGGCTCTGAATGACCTTGAAATTGAAGAGTCAAAGAATTGATGCCATTCTGACTGCATTTAGACAACGTTATTTACATTATCGACATGGTAAAGTGGTAGATTAGTACTACATAAAACATTTAATTTGTTGATTCCTAAAATGGGTGTCGAAATTGGTAGATCAATGTATCCCGTCTTACATCTTACTAGCATGTTTTACTAATCCCAATTCATTTTTTTCCAATTGTTTTTTACCAGTAACTTGCATCCAATTCAACCCTGTTGATGATGACTACTTCATTAGTGGTTCCTTGGATGCAAAAGTTCGTATATGGAGTATTCCTGATCGACAAGTTGTTGACTGGAATGATCTGCATGAGATGGTAACTGCAGCTTGCTATACTCCCGATGGTCAGGTAGGCAATATTTAATAATGTGATTGGTTTCTGTTTTAAGTAATATGTTATTTGGTTCATAATCATTTTTGTTTTTTGTTTAAAGGGTGCACTTGTTGGTACTTATAAGGGGAGCTGTCGTTTGTATAATACATCTGGTACAATTTGATTCTCTTTCTCTCTGCTTTGTTGAAATTCAGTTGCCACTGAGTGCTAACTATACTTTCTTTGATCTTTGCTGTTTTACAGAGAATAAATTGCAACTAAAAGGTCAAATTAATCTGCAAAATAGGAAGAAGAAAGCCAATCTCAAGAAAATCACTGGATTCCAGGTAATTTTGTGACTTTAGCACATAGAACACATCAATACATCAGTTCTAAAGATTACAAAAGACGTTGGTTTCTTATTGCTGTATTTCTTAAAAATACTGGCACGATCATTTTAACCTTGAGTTTCATGTAATAGTTTGTGCCAGGAAGTTCATTAGAAGTGCTCATTACATCAGCAGATTCACGAATTCGAGTTGTCAATGGCATTGATCTGGTCCACAAATTCAAGGGTAAGGATGTACACAATGTTCTTCCTATGGTTTATAGGCGAAAAGCATAAATGAAAGTTCTTATCGGTAACTTAATTCAGTTGATGAAGTTGAAGGCCATAAAAGAACCTAGGTACGCGGAAATGCTTCGGGCCGAGTTTCCAGTTGCGAGGGTCCGTGAATCATATAACTTAGAAAGCAGCATTCTAACCTTTTGCATGAAGGGTTAAAACAGTAATTTGCCTTAGAATAAGCATTGGATTATGCCCCGTTACTAACAGAAAAGGAAAACAGTAATTTGCCTTAGAATAAGCATTGGATTATGCCCCCCATTACTAACAGAAAAGGAAAACAGTAATTTAACCATGTTTTCTGCCAAATTTTCTCTATTATTTGAGAAAGTTATGTTAGGTAGGGTCCAAAACAAGGGCTAAATTAAACTTTTCCAGGTTACTGGTTTTCATACCCTAGATCATAGGAATTTGTAGGATCCTACAGCTGGCTGGTCTATTCTATCCCAGAATGCTAAAATGTGCAAATAAGTCATTTATATCAAACCTTAGGAAGTGAAGCATATGGTTGAAAGCAGAATTCGCTCATATGCTTGCAGAAGAAGTTAAGGTCTTCAGATTCACTATTTTCTGCTTCTATTGTTTAGAATGCACTCTATCTGGCTAGACTTTCAATGATAAAATATTTGGGTGTGAATACCTTGCTATGCTATTCTTGTTAAATATATCGTGTAATGCTCAATTTCATCAATCTCTTCGTGTCCTTTGGGATCTTATTGGCCCATCATGATCTTTTTAGATGATGGGGTGCAGAATATTCCTTCTTTAAGTTCTAGTAGCCGGCTAATGTGATAGGAGTCAATTTACTGGCAGTGTTATGGTAATGTACTTGTAGTTTATACGATGCCAAATCTTATATTTGGTATTACAGAAACTTCTATTAGATATTCTGAGGAGAAGTGGTTGGAATTGGATTTCTGCATTTTGCTCAACCTTTGTGGCTGTTTCTAGAAATCAGCTATTTGAATTGTTGAAATTGTATATTGGTTATTGTCGATGTAAATTTTCTTTTTAAATGTCAATAACAATATCTGATAATTGAGGAAAGTTTAGGAATTTCTTAATGCAGTTTTTTCTCTAGTACATCATTCTTACAGATAAAGTTCATGAATAATTCTATAACAGGGTTTCGCAACACTAACCGCCAAATCTCAGCCTCCCTCACAGCCAACGGGAAGTATGTTGTTGCTGCTAGTGAGGATTCTTATGTGTATGTTTGGAAGCATGAAGCTGATTCTCGTCCTAGCAGGAGTAAAGGTATTACTGTGACCCGCTCATATGAACATTTTCACTGTCAAGATGTCTCAGTTGCTGTCCCTTGGCCTGGGATGACTGATACTTGGGGGCTTCAAGGTCCTTATTCTGGAGAAGATAGTGGGCTGGATAACCACCTTGATGAGGTCTCCATTGCCAATCACCCGCCTACGCCTGTTGAAGAAATGAGCAGTAATGATGGTTCATTGTCAACGGCAGGGTGCACCAACACTTCGCTAAATGGAATAATTTCTAGTGCAACCAATGGCTATTTCTGTGATAGACTCTCGGCAACATGGCCAGAAGAAAAGCTGAATTTGACCACTAGAACTCGGAGTCGGAGCCCTCACATCAGTATTGATTTCTCCAACCAAAATATGTCAGCCTATGGTGTGGTGATTGTAACCGCTGGCCTCAGAGGAGAAATTAGAAGTTTCCAAAATTTTGGATTATCAATTCGTATTTGAAGGGGGGTCAAAGAGATGGCAGGCTTTGAGCTTGGGGTAAATGAGTTGGTAAGTCACCACTTTTCCCCCTTTGGTTAGATGTGTATAGAGATATTGGGTGAGATATAATATTAGCAAATTTATTCTTGTTTCCTTGTGCTTCTGCTCATCTGATGACAGAGTACAGATGGATACCATTCTGATTGAGCTTCGAAATAGAAACCGATATATTTCTCATGTCGGAAATTGTAGAGTTATGAGCATCACAAAAGTTTTATTGATTTAAAATGAAATTCATTTACATTGTTTTCAACTCCTGTATGGTTTAGTCACAGCTGCTGTAGTTAAAAAGTCTGTATTGTTGCAAAACCATGCGTATATTTTGGCTTGCGGGCAAAAGCTTCTGCAGGTGTCGAAAAACAATAATGGTCAGATTCCAGAAGCTGAAGTACTTAGTTTCTAAGGACCATCTGTTGCATTAGTTCTCTATCAAGCCGTTGTCTCCAATGGTTCATTTACTAGTGGAAAGCAACCAGCCGGGTTTCTCTATTTCCTCATTTATTGAAGTTGGTAGTGAAGGATGTAGATAGACAGTTATTGAGGTTATTTTCTCAATTTGTTGCAGTTAAGTCCAGTCAGGACTCAACTATATGAAACCTGCACTCCAGCTTCTCCATTGAAACCAAAATTGTCGCTTTCGATTCTAACTTCTAAATACGAATGGCTGATTATTTGTTGCGGAACGGTCGCACCAAGTCATCTCTCGTAATCTTTAGATCCCAAATAATCTAAAATGAAAATTCAGTTGTTACATGACCAAGTTCTGTATATAAAAGGCATTAACTTTTCATACGTCCATCTATTTAACTTTGTACTCTTTTCATTTCTATGTGCATTAAATTACTAGAGTATCATATATTTTCTTATTTTAATTCTTTATACTTGTACTTTCTTATATTAAAATGTATAAACACGTATTTAATATGTAATCTTAATTTATTGTCATTATATATTTTATTGTATTATTATTTAGTAATATATTAATTTAATGTTTTAAAAGAATTAGAGTGGATATCAAATCAACAAGAGATTTTTAAGGTTTAAAATTTTAATAGATAATAATCATCATAAAAGTGGTATTGAGTGAATGAGAAGTAAAACCTATAAGAGTAAACAAAAATAGAATATAGAAATGAAAGACTTTACCGAAATAAAATCATAATACAAATTTTCATTGATAGATAATCAACTAATAATAAATTTGATGATTCTAACTAAAATTGAATCCAAAATAAAAATTATATAGTAATAGTAAAAATTAAAATTGTGTTTTTGAAGTAAGTTGTGTCTCATTGTCATTAAAAATTGCAAATTATATGATATTATTTATTGATTTATAAACTACACTTTCATTCAAAGTACTTACATTAACATCGTTTACTATATTTAAATAAAATATAAAATAATAATTTTGAAATTATTTACTATTGTTACTTGTTAAAATTTTAATATTTAAATATGTTTTAAAATAGATATCAACTGACCAGTAATAGAGGTTTTTAGTTATAAATCATCTTTTTTTAGTTCACTATAATAAAATTTAAGTTATAGTTCTTTTCCTTCTATTAAAAAATTAGTGTGGTCAATACAATCAATACAAAGAGAGAAGATTTAAACTAGTTTTCTTGGTTTAGATTATCAAATTTGCAAGAAGCAAAATGAATTTTGAGAGAAGCACGTAAGTTTACTATTAACAAATTCCTATGTGTTCATTATAACTCAAAGACGACCAAAAAAAACTTGTTTAAAGACTAGAAAGTAATTAAGGAGAAAAGAGCGAAGATAGACCATGAGTTCTTCTTGAACACTATACAAGGCCAATATGAGCAACTTATTTGAAAATTTGTTAAAAGATAGGGATATGTTAAAGAAGTGTGAAGTTGTCATAGCTAGCCCATAATATAACTCACCTATACCTATTAGGAGGGATAATTTTGAGGCATATAAGGAGGTTGATAGTTTAACATTTTTTCTCTTCGAAATGTCAAACTACAATCCTAAAGTTTTGTGATTATTCCATAGATTGGTGGGATTAACAATGTAAAACCCCAAACTTTTCCTTTTACGTGTTTATAAAATTTTATTTTATGTGAATGATGTTTCTGGGTGAATGTAAATTTTATTTTTGCTAAAAGGTAAATTGGATTCCGACCCTGAATGATTTGACAATACTTGAGATAAGTATTAAAGTCAAATGATAGTTCAAAAATATTGAAATTGATTGGTATAGAGATGGACCAAAAATAAATTCGATCGGATGGATTTATGATAGATCAAGGTTGACCTTATTTTAAATTATCATGGAGTAAATTGGAAGCATTTTCGGCCTGAAATATAAGGACATAAACTAAGTAAACCAAGCGTAAGAGAATCAACCATAGTTAAGGACACTTAAAGTAAATCGATCCAACTTAGATGTTGATATGTTTAAGTGCAACTTGTTAATAAATGGACATGAAACTCCTACCAAAATTGGATAGGTTTTTCCTAAGCCACATAATTATTTTGGACAAGAAATAATACATATACATGTAAATGAGCCTTAAGTGGCAGTTGTAACGTACATGAAGAAGTTCTCATTATTTTGGAGCAAGAATGCATGAAAACCTTATGCTGCCACGTTCATGAAGGAGTAGGTGTGAGAGACATAAAATTAATTACCTATGAGACGAATACATGGTGTGGACGTGTGTCATTTTGATAAGACAAAATCAAAACAACGTATTATATGTAGGATACAAGAATTGTCGTGGATGATGTAAGAAATTAATGGGTTAATTAAACAAAGATGGTAAGAGCTAACATAGTGGACAACTGTTTGAACAAATCTTGCAATGTGTTAGATAGCTTTCTACAACGTGTAACTTATACAATGATGATGACGGAGCTGCTCCACCTTCATTCCATTGACATTTTACTACTCCTTTGGACTAGAATTGATGGTGGACAATTGCAGTTGCTCCCTTCACGCATAAATCTTCCAAGTTTTTTGTCTCTAGGAAATAATTTCTGCATAGTACTTAAGTTTCCAACCGTGGATAGCATCTTCATCGCGCTAGTTATGTGTTGGGAAAAGATGGATAACATGCTATCGCCTGATTTTGGTATGCTAAACCACTCGTCCTTCCTCTTTAGTTGGTCATATGAATGCCTAAGCTCATTACATGAATTCCCTTGCTAATCACGTGAATGTTGAAGCTGATTGCATAGTTAAATGAAGAGAAAAACAACATGGTAAATGGAGAGAAAACAACTTGGTTACATGTACAAAAAACAACATATATATCCATATATTATATATGTCGTTCAATGGTTATTAATTGGCAGCATGTAGATACTATATATATGGCCCAATGGTTGTTCAATAGCAGCATGTATGTTGTACATAGTTTAATAGTTCAATGCAAGAAAGACAACATGTATACATTACATACGTTATTTAAATGAAAGGAAGACAACATGTATAAATTATGAACGTTGTTCAATGGTTGAATGAAAAGAAAACATAATTTTATTTATACTAAATGCTAAGATTTTGGCTAAGTTCTTTGTCATAAGATATGTAAACAAGGTGGTAAGTTGTGGATGTACTTGGCAGGTTTTAGGAACCCTTCAGGAGTCTCCCTCATAATTGAGTAAGATAATAAAGTTTTCTCATTACCATAAACTCAGAACTAGTAAGGGAAAAACACCGAACACGTGAAGATGGTTAACAATAAACGACAAATTGTGAGTGTATCTTTAAATTAATTTTGTAAAGATGGTTTTTACCTTACTATGAAACATATGTTTATGAATGATTTCATTAGTGCTACTACTTGAATTTAAAAGTCAATTTTCATGAGGCTTACATGTGCTTCGATTTAGCATTGAATTGATATTTGGATGCACTTGGAAGCCAATGAGATGTACACATGCTTTGAGTTGGCATTGAATTGAAATTTGCATATGCTTTGAATTGGCATGGAAATGACTTTGAACATAAATGGAATTTGTATTGAAATGAGGCACGCTCATGTATTAATTGTGGTTTAGCCTATGGGACGCTATTAGGTCTTTATATATATGATTATAGTGATTAGAGTAAGTCCTAACGTGCATGGCAGTGTTTGGGAGGCATCTATCACTAAAGTGGGTGGTGTTGTGTCTGTCAGTATGTCCTGTGAGTCTCCCTCTACACGTATGGAGCATATATTGTGCTAGCACTGTTATAGGTAAGCGATGCAGGATCAACTCCGTAACCACTGATTTATATGTAATGCTAGCATCATTATAGGTAATCAATGCAGAACTAACTTCATAACAATCGGTATATAGTGGTTAATTTGGTGTGGATAAGCGATGCAAAACCAGCTCCATTGCTGGAGTTTAACCAGGCACGAGCAAACAATGCAAAACCAGCTCCATTGCTGGAGTTTAACCAGGCACGAGAAAACGATGCAGAACCAGCTCTATGGCCTTACACCTAAGGGTACTAGATAGTAAAAAAAAAATAGTGATTGGCTATCCTTTAAAAAGAAAGTTCATGAAAGTATTACTTACGATCACTGTTTACTTTACAAGAAAAGAGGAACTTGATCTCAGAAAAAATATGTATGTTTTGTTTTACATGTGCATTGATCTTATGAAAAGAAAAGAATATATTTTGTAAGAGCATTAGTTATTAATTGAAACGAAAAGAAATTGTTTTTTTATAGAGGTTAATATTTGTATAAATATTTTGAATGGAAACAATAACACTCACTGAGCTCATTTAGCTCACCCTTTATTTTCTATTTTTAAATTATAACCTCCCAAGTGCACGCTCAGGGACTTCAGTAGCTGGAACTCCACCACTTGAGTAATTGTCTTCGTCACGTGCTATTGTGTAGGCATTTTTTTTGTCTTTCACTTGTATTTCATCTTCATGAACCTGTTATCTACACAGTTTAGTAGAAACATGGTTGTACATACATGCTTTATGGTTGTACATAAATGCTTTTTAGGTTAATGCATGAATATGGTTGAACCTTTTGAAATTGTTTCTTAGTGGACTTGAAGTTCAAAAGTTGTAAGAGAGACTTTCATTTATGTATAGAAATGTTTTAAATATGCTTTACAAGGATTTTGAAAATTTTGGTTTTATCAAAATGCAACTGTTATGCTACCAAAATTTTAAATAAAGATCCAAAATTTCTACTAAGGTTTCCTTTGAAAATCTCCGCTGCTTATACTTCCAATATTGAGTCAAAAGTACATTGAATAAAAAGGGAAAAGGCTTAGCTCCATAGAAACTTTCTAGTTTTATCAGACATCGATTGAAGGGTTTTCGTAAGATGATGGGCAGGTCAACTAGTTATTAGGATAGGGGCTTGTCAAACAAATTCTCACTAAGAGAAGGAATCGACATCCATTTATTAAGATATGAGAGGAGATGAAATGATGAGAAAAAGTTGTGTGGAGTTCCTATAATAGGGATCTCTATTAATGGTTGTAAAACATTAACTTAAGGTCTTAAGATTATGAAAGTACTATAAGAATATGAAGGTTGTCATAGTTAGAATGAATGTGGACGAAGATTAGGAAAGCAATACTGACTCATTTCATTTGTGAACTAAATCCAAAAATTGCCAATATTATGAAGCTACACCATTTTGTGGAGTTGGAGGATGCGGTTGATATAGCTATGAAAGTATGAAGATAACTAAAAAAGAGACCTTTTAATTGTTTTGATATTTCTAGTAAATATTCTTCATTACAAAATTCTAAAACCAAAATATAAAATAACTAAATTGAAAGTACAAGCACTAAATAGATATAAAGCTAAAACTAATTCCGTGTCAACATCTATAAATTGAGATATTAAGTATTTCAAGTGTTTGGAGCAAGGACAGCCACAATGTTTCAACAAAAGAGTGATGATGACGAGGGAGGATGGACAGTATAGGTCCCCAATTGAAGAGGAAGTAGATGATGATATGCCTATTTTGGAGAATGTTAATGCTGATGAGTGCGAGGATGCTATGAATAAACAATAGGATCTTTTCCAAAAAAAATTTCTAATAAATATTGAGTTTGAAATATGATTATAGATAGAGGAAATTGTACTAATGTAGCTAGTTTGGAATTAGTGAAGAAGTTGAGACTGGAAACTACAAAATAGGTTAAACCATACAATTAGTAATGGTTAAGTGAGCGTGGGAAGGTTAAGGTAACTAAGTAAGTTTTAGTTTCTTTTGCAATTATGAGGTACAAGGATGAGATGCAATGTGATGTGGTGCTAATGCAAGCAAGTCACATACTTTAGGGCATCCTTAATAATTTGATAGGACAGTTATGTATAAGGGATACAATAATCATTATCCCTTTATCATAAATCATAAACTAATCACCTTTGATCCGTTATCACTAAAGCAAATTTACGAAAATATTATTTTGAGGATAAGTTATTTTGAAGAGAGAAAAAATGATAGAAATTAAGCATCTACTCAAGATAGACAAGCTTATAAGTTAGAGAGACATAAATTGCATATAAAGTGAGATCACCGTTAAAAATATCTATGTTTCACACTTATAAAGATACATAATGTAAATAGATGCTAGTTAAACAACTAGGCAGGAGTTATTCATTTAGTTTAGTTGCTTAGGATTTTGTTATTTCAAAATATTATTTCTTGTTAGGACTCTAATTCTTAAAGTTTTCCTAATATGTAATTGACAATTTACCATTATCATTGATCATTCAAAAATTTTGGAAAAATTTTTCTTTAATATTATAGAGCAACTCCTGTTTTAATTTCTGTAAAATCTTGTAATCTTATATAATTTTCTAGCATTGATCACACCCCAAAATGACATCACACTCAATTCTTTCCTTTTACGACTACGGTGATTTATATCATTTTTCATTTTTTGTATGTCTGTTCATGTTCTTAAATCAAGCTTGTCTCTTTGATCATATTTATATTGATATTGAATTTCACTAGTTTTGTTCGCGAAGGTTATATTATATTAAAGATAAATGGATGTAAATAAATATGAAATTTTCTAATTTAAATTTAATGAGACATAATTAAAAATAAAAATAACACTAAAATTATAAAATATATAAACAAAAAGTGAATAAAATTAAGTATTATATAATTTATTTTATGTATGAATTTACTAAGAACATAAGCTATTTTGAGAAATTTACATCAATTTTTCAATTCGCTCAGTACTGTTTCCTTAAACTCGAATTTAGTGATACGATACGATACAAGTCTATTTGGAATATTTGATAATTTCTTTTTATTTTATTTACATAATCGTAGACGATGTATTCTCTTTTAAAATCTAAGCATCATTATTTTGGATTGCGAACATTTTTTTTAGAAGTTAACATTTCTTTTAATTTAATTTTTATCATTTATAATACTCAATTTAATTATTTATTTTTAGTTTATTATTTTAATCTCATCAAATTATTTGTGATATGTGCGGTGCAAACAATCTTTCAACGGTTAATTAAAATTATTTAGATATTAAGCAAAGAATTCTTTTAACCTATAAACTTGTATTTGTAGCTGTGATGGGCAAATGTAGTAAAAGACCAATGCATTAGGTTAATAAGATGTAATGTAGTAAAGATTCTTAAAAATAAAAGAGATGTAATATAGTAAAAATAAATATTTTTCAGGTTTCTGGCCAAAATGATGAGTTCGGATCCAGCTCACCAAGTTCGAAAACCAAAAAGCCAATTTTTTTTTATATAAAAGGCGATTAGCTCAAATTAGATAATGGTAGTATGAATGAGAATGAATACAATAAAGAGTGAGAATAGATATAATCATTATAATTATGATAGCTGGTTAGAATAAAAGGAATGATTACCATTACCATTAATAGTGATTAGTTGGTTAAAAATATTGAGAAATAAAAATTTGTTAAAATTATGCTTTACATCAAATTTTAATATATTTTAATTAATTATATTTAATTATTAAAAATAGAAAAATATAATTAATTAATTATATTGTAATATATTGTAATTAAAATTACAATATAATTAATTAAATTTAATTATAAAAAATTAAAAAAAGAGAGTATCACTTAAAATGATTGATATTCTTCTTATACTTTGAGAAGTGTAAAACAGTACCTCAAAGTTGAATATCATGTCCATAATATATAACTTACTGCCCTTTTTCATTCCATACCATTAATCAAATACTCCCTAACGTACACTGACTTTACGCCTGAAATCGCATATATCTGTTCCAATTAGCTGTTCCAATCCTGCGAGAATCTCCGTACTTTACCCGTTTAGCCACAGTCTCGACTTGACCATGGCTTTTATCTCCGAACCACTGCAAATAAATTAATCCACAGTGACTAAAACTTGAGCTGACACAATTGGGTCACTCCCAAACGTTTCGATTGGTCACTGTCTCTAATACGTAGATACAAAATAAGACCAAAATTTGAAGATATAATAAAACAAAAATTAGAGGTAGTAAAATATTTAGTTGTGATGACAAAATAGATAAAACTGTCTTTATCTCGAGGACAAAAATGTGTTTAGTTGCAATTGACAAAACATTAAAACAGTGTCAATAATTAAAATATCCCTACATTATAATATAATTGAAAATATGTAATTCATTGAGCATTTTAAAATAATTGATTTGTATTAGTAAAAAAGTTAACAAATAATAATAATAACAATAATAATAAGAAATTAATTTCGTATAATAATAATAAGTTTAAAATTTATAATAATAATAATAAGAAGAACAAGAACAAGAACAAGAAGTTTAAAATTTATAATAATAATAATAATAATAATAATAATAATAGTAATAATAATAATAATGATGATGATGATGATGATGATAAGTTTAATAATATAATTAAGAATAAAAAATTGCTTATGTGAGAGAAGGAGTATTTCTGACATTTCTTTATGTGTTTTGTTTTGGTCCTTAGAATAAAAATTCTTGTACCACAATCTTGCAAGGAATAACAAATTTATGTCTTTGTGTTCTGAAGACGAAGCAAAAATAAGTGAGGACAACAAGTAAATACTACGAGGCACAAAATTTTTGTGTCTTTGTCATCCGTCCTCGCTCATAAAGACGACGACCAAACACTCTAATAGAGGTAGCATTTTAACCTTAACCCAACTCGGGATTAACGAGCAAGATTTTAGTTGACTGAACTTTAGGATAGATAGAGTTTATTTTTTCAAAAAATCAAACCTCAAGTGAGCTAAATAGCCCAAACTCGAGCTCAAGGTACGATAATTATATTTAAAAAATTATTTTTTACTTTTTAATTTAAAAAAATGATCAATCAAATTGAATTGAACTCTATCCCGACCTAACTCATTGTCGTCCTTATTAACGAGACCATTGACAAGCCTACGTGAAATGGAGTTGGGAATTTCGTGTGGGCCTGGCCAATCTGACACATTGCTATCTTACCCACACGAGACCATCTACAAGTCTATGCGAAAATGGAGTTAGGAATTGAACTTAGCCAAAATTAAGCCGGCGAGGGAGAGTTTTCTTGCTATTGTCTAGGCATTATATTATTGTCTTGTGAGGATGTCACCTGTCACGTCTTAGAATATTGATTGACTTTCAGGCTATTACTATCCTAATCGGTTAAGATGCTTGTACGTAAACCAATCCAAATTCTG
>JANSVB020000470.1:2112278-2123388 GCA_025504935.2 Erythroxylum haughtii
CTCATACAAGTCGACTTATGAGTACTGTGCATGTGTAAGTCGAGTTACAGAAGTGTACAAGTCGACTTACACTTACATTAGCATGTCCCATCATTTCAAGATAAGAAAAGTATGTGAATTCAAACTCAGGGATTAATGTCCAATCATTAAATCCATGTAAGCTGCAATTACTCCCACACACTTAAACCTCTCGTTGACCTCAATGAGTATCATATCAAAACACAAATATAGGTTAGCAAAATATGAGGAAAAGAAATGGAAGGGTACTGCCCTGAGTGGTGTAGTAGGGAAAGTGAACTAGGACGGTGGAGTGGGTGGAGACATTAAAATGGTGGTGGAGAGCGAGAAGGGTAGCATCAATTCAGGTAACCTGAGTGGTGAGGGTCTCCAAGGCTTGTTCCATGCGGTATAGGCGCTCCTAAAGTGAAGGAGTGGGTGGCAGAGGCATTAAGCTTCAAAATTAACCTACTCAGAAATCAGAAAATAGAGAATTAGAGTAATCTTAGGGAAGAAGATGACAGGAAATTAGATAAAAAGAAAACAAAAGTAAAAATAGAAGTAAAATAACAAGGATACGTAAGACGTGGGCACGCCTTAAACTTGGGTTGCCTCTCAGAAGTGCCCTTATTTAACGTCTTAGGCTAGACGTCTTGGATTCCTTCTCCTAAGAAAGCATACTTCAAGTGGTTGGGTAGTGGCTTTAATTCCAATCTCAGTGGCATTGGCTTAGATGCCTCCAACTTATACACCACTTCGTAGAGCTCATCATGTGAGGGTTCTTTGTCGATCTTACCAATGTTGTTTAAATTTAGACTCTTGCAAAGTGCAATCATTAACTTGTCTTCTGTATCTAAGTCAAATGCAGTTTGGATTAAAGGCTCAATAATATCAATGTCGAATAGACAATTCACATCTTTAGGATATTTCATGGCATCATAAACATTAAATGTAATCACTTCACTATCAAATTCCATAGTCAATGTTCCATCATGAACGTCAATCTTTGTCCTAGCAGTACTAAGAAAGGATATCCTTAGAAGAATATCAGATGAGTTAGAGGACTTATCATCCTCCATATCTAAAACAAAGAAATCAACAGGGAAAATCAGACCATTAATTTGGACTAACACGCCCTTGGGATAAACTATTGATCTATCAGCTAGTTAAATTATTACCCTAGTTTCAATAGCAATGCTTAACTGAGTTACGTGTGCAAATTAAAGAAAGTCGAATATGGTTTAAAGCAATTACCAATAACATGGTACAGTAAGATAACAAAAATTTTATTAAAAAAGAGGATATTCATTGGCTTTAACAAACTCACGTTTGTCATGAAAGTTCAGAAGAATAAGCTAAATATAATGCTAGTTTACATAGATGAACTTATTATCACATAAGATGACAAAGGGAAGGTTTGTTGAACAAGATACAATTCCAAATGAAAGAACTTAGAGAGTTAAATTACTTCTTAAGAATTGAAATCAACAACACCAAAAATGGGTTATTTCTATACCAACAAAGGTATGCTCAAGATCAACTTAAGAAACATGGCATGTTGAATTATAAGCTAATTTTAACACACATGAAAGTTAATGCTAAGCTATGCTATGCAAAAAGAGAGGAATTGAAGGATGCCATAATGTACAAGCAGTTAGTGGGTAGTTTAATTTTCCTAACTCTCGCATAACCTAACATATCATATTTTGTGGGTGTGGTAAATCGATTCATGCAGAATCTAAATAAGCTTCCTTTGGATGTTGTATGTTGGATTTTGAGATATATTAAAAGTACTATTAATTATGGGATAAAGTATAAGAAAAATGTGACATGTGAAGTCTTGAGATATTGTGAAGCTAACTATGACCATAATACTCATCGTTTGACAACTGATGTGTGATTAATCTTGAAATTGCAATCACATCTTTGTGCAATAAGAGATAACCTCCTGTATCTTTATCAAGTACAGAAGCGTAGTATAGAGTAGCAGTTATAGCAACTCAAGAGTAAACATGGTTAATGCAGGCATTAGGAGATTTCCATCATCCAGTTAAAATTATATTATAATTACCAGTTTGCAAGTTGTTTGACAGAAAATTCAATTTTTCATGCAAGGACCAAGCACTTGGAGGTAAATTATCAATTTATTCGAGAAAAGGTGTTGCAAGGCAATATTGAGATGAAATATATCATAATAGAAGTTTAAGTTCCATATGTATTTACTAAGGCACAAAACATAATCAAGTTTGAAGAATTTTGAACTTGGGATGATTCTAAGAGCAATATTGAGAGAGATTACTTGTTGAGAGCATTATATGATTGCCAACTTATCTCTCTTTAAAAGTTTTTGGTAGCACTAAGGAAATTTCAATCAAGTGAAAGAAATATCTACTTACAGGAGTATGAAACGGTTGCATGGAGAAATATCTAGAAAAATGAATAAATGGCTGTAAAGGTATTCGAAAGAAATTAATGATTATAAGAAGTTCTACAATATTCTACATTAAGGCGGTAAATGAAATTTCATTGATTCAAACTTCTATAAATAGGACTTACTATGTTAAATTGTAAAAATATCTTTAAAAAGTGAGATATCATTTGGTATAAAATTAAGAGGAGCAAATATTATAAAAGAAGAGAGAGATAACAATACGGTGCTGGGCACTCATTTTACACCATCATCTTCTCATAATATTAACTAGCATAAACTTCTTTTACCCGGCATTTTCTACAGTGATGTCATGCCTCTTTCCTATTTGCAGCAACTTTTCCTTTCTTCTTCTCTTTGGATGATTTAAGCACCTTTAAATGGTTTCGGGAGCTGGTTGAGTCTTTCAATGAATTCTCCGCAAACTCATGGTGGAAAGTTGGCAACTTACCATTGTCTTATACAAGCAATTTACATGCATTTATTTGTCTAAAAATCAATAGGTGAGTATGGCAAAAGATGACTATGGAATGCCTTTAATTAACCCTATGTACCTATCAAATAAGTTCTTGACATGGAAAATTAAAAAAGTATACTATCAAATTTGAACAATTAAATAATTAAGTCAATGAAATGATAAATATAGAATTATGGACTTAGTTTCCATTGAATTGAAAAAAAAAAGAATCACTTAATATTTAGCATTGTTGATAAAGCTTTTTCAAGCCACATCAAATAATTAAGTTCTCATTGATAAGTTTATGGTGACAATTCAAATCAAAATGTTGTTATTTTATTTTTAAAACATTTTTAAGGTCAATAATTTTGTTTTAAATTTAATCATATAACTTAAATTTAATGGAATCTTACTAAAAGTAAAGTCAAGAGAGTTCAGCCAACTTGTGCATATATTTATTAACCCATGATTAATTGTGAGAGTTCCATATGTACAGTATAAAGAATTAAGGGCTAGTTTGATAAACGGAAGTGCAATATTATGGATGTAAAAATACATCAAACTGCATATGCTATTTTCTTTGGCGAGATGTTCAATTTTAATCATTTGTTTAAGGATACTACTTCACGAACATAATTAGGCATTTCTGAAATAATATTTTATCAAGAGCAAATGATTTCTTTGAATATGTAGGTATTGGCCATATTAAAGAAAATGTAGTTCATATTTTATTATTAAAATGAATGTGTTTAAGGGGTACATAATTAAAATGATTTAATATTGGTTGTAAAGATAATAATCCAGAAAATGAATTTTGATATTTTATTTTTTATTTTCTAAAAACGTCGGTCTAATGATATGAAGGCTTCTAAATATGTCATAGATTACTTATCTACAACAAAAAGAGTATACAAATATCAACGTTGAGGCGTAAATTAGAAAACAAAAATAGTGAGAATCAAGGTAACTTAGTGGCTCTTATTACGTATATCTCTTCTTTAATTATACACCTATCAAGTTTTTTACTGGTTAGGTAGTAGAATTACTAATCATGTGGTTCTGATGATAATACAATTATGTGAAATAAAAAGGAGTTAAAAGTTCAAATTTAGCAGTAATAATGATGCATATTATCATTCAGTAGAGTAGGTTGTTATATTGGTAGAAATAGGCTAAACTTATGGTGAACAAACTTAATATGATAACTATACGATATATTGATATATGAGGCTTTTCAAATATCACCAGTTTCCTTTTTCACATGTATGATATATGAGGCTTTTCAAGTTTTTAAATATAAATAGGGTTTCAAACTTTGAAGATTCTTCTTCATTTGCCACACCTCAAAACTAAAACATGACTGTTCTGTAGCCTAACCACTTAAGAGATGCGTTAATTTGTGGAATTTGTTATAAACGTGCTTCAATAATTATTTTCCTGTTACATGGTGATCGTATCTTTTCTCAATACATAGTTAAATCAATTGAAGGGCTTTTTATTTTAAGCTCATGATCTACTTGGCACACTGGATGAACTTAGATATGTTATTAGCCCAATTTTCAGAAAGTACCACCGTTTGACGAGATCATTTCAAAATCTGAATTACTAATTTCACTATTTCCCGTGACGAGACTTGTAATATAGGCGAACACGAGGGGCCGTTTTCTAAGGGAAAAGAAATATTAAAGTATAGGTAAAATAATAAATATCCTTACTGCTCCAAAAAATTACATATTTTAAATACTAAACACTTTCAACAAATTATCTATATTTATACTAAAATAGATAAACAACTTTCATATTTTATCTCTATAAATCTATTTCTCAAATTAAGTTATTACATTTTCACATTCAATATAAATTGTTCTTAAACAATTATATTCTCAACAGTTGAAAGTATGAATTTTTATTCTATATGAGTAATATGTTTTCACATATTTTTATTGAAAATGACAACTATACTTCCATTAATCTTCTTGTAAATATGATGAATTACTAATCATCTCCAAACAAACTATTTGATTTCATTATGAAAGTAAATCTTGCAACGTTTCATAGCTTTTGAACTTTATATTCATGTATCAATAAAGGTACTAGTTCCAATTGGATACACTATTATAAGATTTGAACTTTTCAAATTTCTTTTTACCCTTACCACTTATCTTGAGAACTGTTCTTTTATAGGTATACATTGAAACAACGAATTTATTCAATGAGTCTGTAAGATTATATCCAATCTTTTGGATATTTGATAATCTTCTATTATCCAATTTAATTCTAAACTTAGCGGCTAATATATGCTTCAACTAAGCATCATATCTTAAAATTGATAGTCGTATATTGCATCATATTTTGCATCACAATCGTGACAGAAAGGGATAATGCCACGATCGTGGTCTACGAGCAGACAGATGCGAATTGCCTTCCGGACTTAAGTTTTTGAGTAGCTTTGAACCTAGAAAAAGCACTAAAATTGCTCAAAATAGAAATACTACAAATAGGAAAGAGATGGAATGTAGCAACCCGAACTTTGCGAACCGTGTGGGTTTCCCGCGCACCTCAAGAGGCCCGCGACCGCTACCTTGGTGGATTTTCCCTCGGTATTGTCCTCTTTGGTACTTGGATGAATCACCACTCGAGGTGGTGACTCATCCAAGTACCAAAGAGGACAATACCGAGGAAAAATCCACCCCGGTAGCGGTCGCGGGCCTCTTGAGGTGCGCGGGAAACCCACCCGGTACGCAAAATTCGGGTCGCTACATGGAACCTAAAGGAGAGCCTCTACTTCTGCAATTTGGGAAAAGCTTCAAAGGAGAGAAGAAGAAGAGAGAGAGAGAAGAGGAAGAGGAAGCGGGTCTTTCGACGTTGTTGGCTTCCCGGGTCATTCAATCCAAGTTCTTTCTCCTTTTTATCTTTATTTTCATTTACTGAATGTATGAGATGATGATGGATGTATGACGATAGATTTTGGATTGTTAATGACATTATAACTTTTCCTTTGAGATTTTACCTTGATTCACTACTAATATATTTATTTGTGTGTTACTGTGATTGGGTGTTGTAATTAATTATAGTATTTGCATATTTCGGTAATAAACCGAGAGGATGAACTAGATAAAAATGATTGAATTGGATTAATGAGAGTTAAGTGATCTAATAGACCATGTGATTAATCATATCATTTATTGTGCGGAGAGAAATCCCATATGAGACCTTGTAGTTTATTAGAGAGCTTAAGATCTAATTAAAATTGTGGGTCTTTTATTAATGGAAAGATTGCAAATTCCATAATTTAATTAGGGTTTATAATTTAGGATTTAATGATTATAACTCGAGAGAAAATAATCCACCCTACAATAATTTAAAATTGACACTACAATAAGGCAAAAGTAATTAGGTTAGTATTGATGATAGGATAAATCTCTCTCTCATAATTTGGTAAATTCTCTTGTGTGATTTCCTATTGTTGAATTGTTGGTGCTCAATATTTGATTTCGTTAAGTTAATTTTGCAAATTAATATCTTGACAATTATCTGTGTTTAGTTTCCTGACTCGTTTTAATTTCATTTTATTAATTTTCTAGTCTTAGATAACTTAGGATTAGATTAGTCCATAACTTCTCGTGGGATCGACACTTCACATAATACAACCCGCGACCATGCACTTGCGATATTTTGAAGGCTATAAATTGTAAAGCTTGTAAAACGATCAACAAAAATCATGAACTTTATTTCTTTCAATATCTTAGCATTTCATATCTAATATCTAATCTTGCTAATTGATTTAATTGGAACACTTTAAGGAAAGTTATTATAATATATATAGTTATAGAAGAAATAATATTGCACCATACAGTATCTCATATTGTATATTACTCCTTACATAAATCTATACTCATATAGAATTTAGTTGTGAAGGTGTTCACTAGATAATATCAATCCTTATAAATAATTGAAAATTGTTGAAATCTCATCACATCGATTTCAGCAAAATGTTTCAGCATTTTCAATGCTTAATTTTTGTTAGATTTAAACAATGTGAACTTTTTAAAATTTTAAGTCAATATTTAATTTAATATGTATGACTACATCACACAAAGTTATTAGTACATTTAATGAAATAAGAATATCATCCTTCTATGAATTGTTATTATATTCAATGCAACACTTGTATAAGATTTAATAATTGACGACCATCATCATCCTTTTACTAAAGGTTGATGTGGTTATTTTTTAATCCAACAAGTTTCATAGGAATTATATATATATATATATATTGTGTTGATTTAATCAATATGGCATAAAAAGATAGTCTTTATTGTCCAAGTTTATATCCTTTCGACTTATGTTGAACATAAGTTTCCCTTAATCCAATAAGTACAAGCCTTTTGAATAAATATGGATTAATTATGTTTACTCAAAAATTTATTTCTTGTCATACCTTGAATATTATAATGATGTTAAATCTAAATTTAGTATTAAAAAATTCATAAGCATGAACTACTAAATAATACGTGTATATAAGAAAAGTTATGCAATCATTTTTCTTCTATTGATAACTATTATCATATTATAACAAATGTCTTTCATTGTAGGCCATATTTATGCTTTTAGTAGGCTAAATTGAATGAAAAAATTCCATCATGATACTATACTTTTCAGCCCTACTTTATGCAACCTCGCGCATCTTACTATCATAGTGTTGACATACAACTTACATATTATAATCAAAGTTATGTGAGGTGTTAATCAACTCAAAATGTTCATGCATTTTTTCATCTGTATAATATGGATATATCTTTAAAATTTTAATATCAAATCCTCAACAGGGATTATAACAATATTGCATAGTGAACATCAATGTTACGAATATTATACTAGACTTGGTACTTGATTTAGTTGTGGTACAATTGGGTAATGATACTAGTAAATATCAAGTATTGTTTCAGATAATTTTTAAAAATTACAAAATAGTCCTTTAATTTATAAAATTAAAAATCATCCCTTTTAATTTATCATTATAAATTATGGAGTAAATAGATTTACAGTAACATATAAAATAATCTTATATCCTTACAAATTTGATTTTTCAAAGCTCTCATATTATGTTTCTAAGTAACATATCACATGGAAAAGAAAAAAAGAAAAGGTTTATTTGTGATCAATTATCTTTTCATGATTATAAACATAAAATACTTTAGCTACTATTTACAAGCCTCTTCTTATATTTGCTATCATAATCTATAAGAAGGGGAAATATGTAAAATCAAATAATTTATGTCTGAGTTGGACATGAATGACAAGGAGTAAAAAAAGTGAACATATCTAATGTTTTAAAAGAGACACCAATTTTTTGCTATTTAATTCGTTAATCTTTTCTAAAAGATTTGAGCAACTTGAATGCTTTAAAAACCTAATTTATTCTCTTTAATACATTTATCTTTATTAAATCGTGCATATAACACAATAAGGAGAAGGCGAACAATGTCACTGGTATAGAACATCAAAAAGGACAAATCCAACAAATGGAGAGTGGTAGGAAGACAAGAGAGATCCAAACTAAAGCAGTGATGAGTGATAGTGGACAAATCTGGCGAAGTTGCAACAAATAAAAGACCTGGTGGTTGGTTGTTAGTGTTGGACCCCGTTTCCGAAGCCCAACTCGAATGTCATAAAAACATGTGCTTATGCTTGTTACTATGCATGATTATTCCAATTAACCCTCATTTTTCATCTTCGGTTCATCTTCATTCTCTGATACCATAAGTGTCGGGGCCTATTTTCTAATTATTCTTATACTGAAGAAAAAATTATGTGCTCAACTTTCATCCCAAAATTAAAAGTCTTAGGGACTGAATTAGAATTCTATTCCTTCATATAATTTGTATTTCTATGTCTCTAGTTTACTTAGGAATAAGAATCATCTCATTTGGAGGTTTACAAATCAAGATATCATTAAAATACCGAAGTATGTTTAGTAAAATATCAAATTCATACTCTTCCATTCGATACCCTTAATTTGATTCAATCAATATTTTTCAATTCAGTATCAAAAACTATAAAATTTTATGGGGATGTGGAAAAATGTGTTAGGAATCCATTGATCTAAGAATTACTTCATTTGGAAGTCAGATAACAAAGTTATAGCCGAAAGAATCAAACAAGGTTTTTTCCTCAATCATATTGAACCTGTTTCGGGACAATTAGCATAAGTTTCTCTATCAATTTCGAATTAAGGTCATTCTTAGATGGTTTAAAAGAAGATTTACAGATCTACAACTTTTATGAAGACATTAAAGTGAGATTTTGTAATCTAAAGGGTTAAAATTAAACCAGGTCAGATGAAAGGCACCAGAAGCAGAAGATAGACACCAAAAAATGGGCACCAAAAGAAGATACAAAAGGTCAACCTAAGAAGATGTCTCAGTTTACATTGCATAAGAAGAGGTTACTTGTACTGGGTCTTCCTCATATCCCCAGATGTTCTAAATCACTAACTATACTCTCCAGAGCACCTCCACTTATAAAGATCCTAAATTTCGACTCAGATGTCCAAAAATTTCATACTATATACCGTTAGAAAGATAGAAAGATAAACTACAACTTGTAGAAGAAAATTTTATCTAATTTAGCCTAGATCAATACAGTTTTCCCCAAAGACAGAATACAAATTTTACCTCTATGGAAGACTTGAAATTTGCACTGTGCAAACTTGGAATGTCCTGAACATAACCATTTAGTTACAAAATTGACTTCATTAAACTCTCAAATCTCAACTCGTTCGACTCATCACATTCAACTATATCTAATCAATCATAATTCCTATCTTTCCTTTCCATAAAATCTCTCTCTCTCTCTCTCTCTCACACACACACACACATACACACATATATAATAAGTGATTTTAAAAAATCATCAACTCAAGTTAATAACTTCTTCAAGTATATCAGATTCCCACTCAATATCAACTATACACAATTCATATTTCATTAACACACACACACACACACACACATAATCATCAACTCAAGTTGATAACTTCTTTAAATATATTTGATTCCTACTTAATATCATCCATACACAATTCATATTTCATTAACATCAAAAGAGCAAAGTTTTACAAATCTTTAATGGCATTTCAAGCTACAATACATCATCGTCTCAAAATCTCAAATTACAAAAGATTCTTGAACAAATAAACTTGAAATGTGACTAACATTGTGTTTTTCCAAAACTAACTCAAAATACAAAATAAAAAATTTTGGAGTAATTCCCTTAGGCTCTTGATCATTTGATCTCTTAGCTATCACCTAAAGATAGGACGAAAAAGGAGTGATCTTGAAAGCTCGTAGGTAACAAGTTTATAACAGAGAGTAAGCAAAATTTTGAAATGTTTATTTTTCTTATAAAAGTCGTAATGAATTCATAAAACGCTTTGTTCTCAAATTCTCAGTCAAATTCACAATTTTAGCTCAAAACTCATAGTTAAAATATCATCACATCAATATAGCATATACATTTAACCATCAATGCAGAACACTCAAATTATACCATAAACTTGACAATTCAAAGATGCAATGCGCAAACAAATGACTCGAGGGTTCATGGAAACAGAATGTAGAAACTGAAGTTTACCCTATAAATAGAATGAGTCCATTTTCGAAGCTCATATGCCATAAGCGGGTAGTCGGGAGAAGGCTCTTGTCGACATGCATATGACGAACAAAATGGTTCCAATCTCGTCCAAACAAACAAAAGCATATAATCATGCTCAAATCATTTTATCATATGCTCATTCTTTCATGTTTTCTTTTTATTTATACAAAATGCCATGACATATTTCAAGGCATAACATAAATATTTCAAAAACTATTTTTCATTTCATCATCAAAATTCATACACCAACATGTAGCAATTTCTCAAATTACTCAAAAATATTAAAAGCAACATTTATGAAGTAATTGAAATCATTTTTATTTTCTTGATTTGGAAAAGCATTTGTGGCTCATAACTCTACTATAAACATGTAACCCACCTTATTTACCTTACTTAAAAATTTGCTCAAAATGCCTTTTCCCTTGCTCCTCTTGCCTTTCTTGATCCCTTGATTCTTCACCAAATGAAGAGATCTTTGGCTCAAATGGAAGCTCTTTGGTGATGCTGTCGCCTGCAACCAAATATAAAAGAAATCACTTCCGTTAAAACAAATTAATGTAGTAGCGGTAAGC
>JANSVB020000470.1:2123555-2136666 GCA_025504935.2 Erythroxylum haughtii
TTGTTTTCTCTTCTTTCTCTCTTTCTCTTCTTCTCTTCATATTTCTCTCTCTTCTTCATGACACTCTCTCGTTTTCTCTTCAATTCATGTTTTCCCCCTTCTTAAAAAGCATGACTACATTTCTTTCTTCAATTTCTATCCCTAATGAGCCCAAAAAGTCCATTATACTTTTCCTTATAGGTTTATCTTCTTTTAACCTTAAGTATCTTACCAAAAACATCCCTTGAATATTTTTATAACCTTTACATTTTAATTCAGTCAACCTATATCATATAATCAACATCATAATTTACTCCACAAATTTCATAAAGACCTCATAATTAATGTAAATCATACTTATTCATCAAGAAAAAATTTTGGGGGCCAACAATTAGAGCTACAGAGGAGAACAGAGAGTGGGTCGTTGTTGTTATAGAAGTCTAGACTAGGAAGAAAGGTGTTCTAGAGTTATGGGTCCTTCAATTTTTTAAAATTTCATTTATTTTTGTTATTAAATTAATATTTCAGATACCTAATAGTAGTAATCGTTACTAATTGATAAGACCAGTATCAACCAGTATTAAAGCTGGTATAAAATTAGTATTTATCATACAATTTTTTTTTGACTTTGAGAACTGATACGAAAACCCCAAGAAAACAAGGTTCTTAAAATTACCCTAATCCTATTGATCAAACTCCTAACTGTCTATTCAATTAAACATGCTAGATCAAACCCCAAATTATAAGTTTAAGATCTAATCCCAAAAAAAATCAAAAATCAATTTACGTTGCAAAAACTTGTTTATTGATGCAAATCAATTTTTTGAAGTAACCATGAAGACATTCATGCCTTACTTGAAGGATTCAATTCTGAAATTTTATTAATCATCAAATCTAAGGTTACAAGGTTATAATAAGGTATAAATACCTTTGTCCAAGTCATAATCCTAATGAGAATGGGTTTCCAAGCCCATTTAATGAAAACTAGGCTAATCCTAACAAATCTAAAAGTATCTAGCCTATTGAGCATACTCTGATCCAAGTCTTTTTAGGAATGGGATAAACATATTAAAATAAATAAGTCTCAAAATAACCCAAACAAACAAAGAGGGGCGTATGGGCCTTATTAAGCACTTTAATAGGCCCACACGCTTGGTTCATAACAAACTAAGCTAAAAAAAACTAAGTTATGTGACTTTTAATGAAAGCACATGCTACTAACTAAAAGAACATCCCATAAACAAGTTCTTGGGCCTAAATTAAGATATAATAAATAACAAGCCCAAATTATCAAAAAATGTGCCCTAAACAAGATTTGAGCTTATTTCCCAAAATGGCTAAGTACTAGCCTCTTCTAGCGCTCTCTCTAACAAAGTCACAAGTTTGGGCATGCCTTGGTGTTCCTTGATGGATGTTTCGGCCTCCTTATGTACTTAACTTGTAATCTGGGCTTGAACAAAAGCTTGCATTACTTCTTTAAGCCTTGAAGCTTGTTGCATTATAATTGGACTACTTGGCATATATAGCTTGTCAGGTTGATGTAGGCGTGAAACTCCATTGCGAAGGCTGGTTGTATCATCCCCTGACTCCTCAAAATGATTTGTCCTCAAATCAGACCCTACATCATTAAAGGGAGAGCCATCAGCAACATTAAAAGTAGCAGACACTTGATACTCACCTGGCAAATCAATCCTGTAGTCATTAAATTAATTCTCTCAAGTACTTGGAATGACCCATCACCTCTAGGATCCAACTTGGATTTCCTTTGCTTAGGAAACCTCTCCTTCCTGAAATGCACCCAAACCCAATCTCCAAGCTCAAACCTTAACAACTTGCGCCCTTGATTAGTCCTATGCGCATTTGCTTCATTCCGCTTCTCTATTTGCTGCCTTGCTTTCTCATCAATGCTCTTCACCAATTCGGCCTTGTATTGTCCATCCCTGCTAGATAACTCATGTAATGGCAAAGGACACAAATCCAAAGGCGTCAAAAGGTTAAATCCATAAACTATCTCAAATGGTGAATAACTAGTAATAGAATGAATGCTCCAATTATATGCAAATTCAACTAATGACAAACATTGTTCCCAAGTTTTAAGATTTTTTCCTATAATAGCACACAAAAAAGATCCTAAAGTTCTATTAACCACTTCAGTTTGGCCATCTGTTTGAAGATGACAAGTAGTAGATAACAAAAGTTTAGTTCTTAACTTTTCTCGAAGAACACGCCAAAAGTGGCGTTTTCTGTCCCAATCGTGACAGACGGGGATAATGCCACGATCGTGGCCTATGAGCAGACAGATGCAAACGGCCTTCTGGACTTAAGTTTTCGAGTAGCTTTTCAGACCTTTCGGACCTAGAAAAAGCACTAGAATTGCTCAAAATAGAAATACTATAAATAGGAAAGAGATGGAACCTAAAGAAGAGCCTCTACTTATGCAATTTGGGGAAAGCTTCAAGGGAAAGAAGAAGAAGAGAGAGAGAAGAGGAAGAAGAGGAGAGAGGAAGCAGGTCTTCCGACGTTGTTGGCTTCCTGAGTCATTCAACCCAAGTTCTTTCTCCTTTCTATCTTTATTTTCGTTTATTGAATTTATGATATGATGATGGATCTTGGATTGTTTAAAGTGTTCTAACTTTTCCTTCGAGATTTTACCTTGATTTACTGCTAATATATTTATTTATGTGTTACTGTGATTGGGTGTTGTGATTAATTTTAGTATTTGCATATTTCGGTAATAAACCGAGAGGATGAAGCGAATAAAAATGATTGGACTGGATTAATGAGAGTTATGTAATCTAATAGACCACGTGATTAATCATATCATTTATTGTGCGGATAGAAATCCCATGTGAGACTTGATAGTTTATTAGAGAGCTTAAGATCTAATTAAAGTTGTGGGCTTTTTATTAATTGAGATATTGCAAATTTCATAATTCAATTAGGGTTTATGATTTAGGATTTAATGATTATAATTTGAGAGAGAATAATCCACCCTATGATAATCTAGAACCAACCACACAATAATGCAAACGTAATTAGGTTAACATTGATGATAAGATAAATCTCTCTCTCATAATTTGGTAAATTCTCTTATGTGATTTCCCATTGTTAAATTGTTGGTGCTTTAATTTCGTTGAGTTAATTTTGCAAATTAATATCTTGACAATTATCTGTGATTAGTTTCCTTTCCTGTTTTATTTTTATTTTATTAATTTTCTAGCCTTAGATAACTTATGATTAGATTAGTTCATAACTCCTCGTGGGATCGACACTTCACATAATACAACCCACGACCTCTGCACTTACGATATTTTGAAGGCTACAAATTGTAAAGCTTGCAAAACGATCAACAAAAATCATGAACTTTATCTCTTTCAATATTTTAGCATTTCATATCTAATGTCAAATCTTGCTAATTGATTTAATTGGAACACTTGAAGGAAAGTTATTATAATAGATATAGTTGTAGAAGAAATAATATTGCACCATATAATTTCTCATATTTTATACTCCTCCTTACATAAATCTATACTCATATAGAATTTAGTTATGAAGGTGTTCACTAGATAATATCAATCCTTATAAATAATTGAAAATTTTTGAAATCTCATCACATTGATTTCAGCAAAATGTTTCAACATTCTCAATGCTTAATTTTGTTAGATTCAAACAATATGAATTTTTAAAATTTTAATTCAATATTTAATTTAATATGTATGACTACATCACATAAAGTTATTAGTACATTTAATGAAATAAAAATATCATCCTTCTATGAATTGTTATTATATTCAATGCAACACTTGTATAAGATTTAACAATTACTACCATCATCATCCTTTTACTAAAGGTTGATTTGGTTATTTTTCAATCCAACAAGTTTCACAAGTTTCATAGGATTTATAATCAAATGGATATATAAATATATATCATTATATGTAACTTTATGATTCTCATTGTGTTGATTTAATCAATATGGCATAAAAAGATAGTCTTCATTGTCCAAGTTTATATCCTTTCGACTTGTGTTGAATATAAGTTTCCCTTAATCCAATAAATACAAGCTTTTTGAATAAATATGGATCAATTATGTTTACTCAAAAATTTATTTCTTGTCATACCTTGAATATTATAATGATGTTAAATCTAAATTTAGTATCAAAAACTCATAAACATGAACTATATAATACGTGTAGATAAGAAAAGTTACGCAATCATTTTTCTTCTACTGATAACTATTATCATATTATAACAAATGTCTTTCATTGTAGGCCATATTTATGCTTTTAGTAGGCTAAATTGAATGAAAAAATTCCATCATAATACTATACTTTTCAGCTCTACTTCATGCAACCTCGTGCATCTTACTATCATAGTGTTAACATACATCTTACATGTTATAATCGAAGTTATGTGAGATATTAATCAACTCAAAATGTTCATGCATTTTGTCATATGTATAATACGGATATATCTCTAAAAATTTAATATCAAATCCTCAGCAGGGATTATAACAATATTGCATAATGAACATCAATGTTACGATTATTGTACTAGACTTGATACGTGATTTAGCTTTGATACAGTAGGGTACCGATACTTGTAAATATTAGGTTCTGTTTCAGATAATTTTTTAAAATTACAAAATAGTCTTTTAATTTTATAAAATTAAAAATCATCCCTTTTAATTTATCATTATAAATTATGGAATAAATAAATTTAAAGTAACATATAAAATAATCTTACATCCTTACAAATTTGATTTTTCAAAACTCCCATATTATTTTTCTAAGTAACATAACACCTGGAAAAGAAAAAAGAAAAGGTTTGTTTGTGATCAATTATCTTTTCATGATTATAAACATAAAATACTTTAGCTACTATTTACAAGCCTCCTCCTATATTTGCTATCATAATCTATAAAAAGGGGAAATATGTAAAATCAAATAATTTAGGTGTGAGTTGGACATGAATGATGAGGAGTGAAAAAAGTGAACAACTCTAATGTTTTAAAAGAGATACCTACTTTTTTGCTATTTAATTCTTTAATCTTTTCTAAAACATTGAGCAGCTTTAATGCTTTAAAAACCTAATTTATTCTCTTTAATACATTTATCTTTATTAAATCATGCACATAACACAATGAGGAAAAGGCGAGAAATGACACTAATATAGAACATTAAAAAGGACAAATCCAACAAATGGAGAGCCATAGGAAGACATGAGAGATCTGAGCTAAAGCAGTGATGAATGGTAGTGGACTGATCTAGGGAAGTTGCAACAAGCAAAAGACCTGGTGGTTGATTGTTGGAGCTACAAAGGAGAACAGAGAGTCGGTTGTTGTTGTTATAGAAGTCTAGACAAGGAAGAAAAGTGTTCTAGAGTTATGGGTCCTTCAATTTTTTAAAATATCATTTATTTTTGTTATTAAATTAATATTTCAGATACCTAATAGTAGTAATCGTCACTAATTCATAAGACCAGTATCAACCAATATTAAAGTTGGTATAAAAGTAATATTTATCATACCATTTTTTAGGTAAGTAAGTGTCGACTAGTACATTGTAGTAGCCATAATACAGATGAACAAACAATTTTTTATTTGACTTTGAGAATTACTACGGAAACCCCAAGAAAACAAGGTTCTTGCCCCCCAATCCTATTCATCAAACTCCCAACTTTCTATTCAATTAAACATGCTAGATCAAATCCCAAATTATAAGTTTGAGATCCAATCTCAAAGAAATCAAAAATCAATTTACGTTGCAAGTACTTACTTATTGATGCAAATCAATTTCTTAATGTAACTATGAAGACATTCACGCCTCACTTGAAGAATTCAATTCTGAATTTTTATTAATAATCAAATCTAAGGTTGCAAGGATATAATAAGGTATAAATACCATTGACCAAGTCCTAACCCTAATAGGAATGGGTTTTCAAGCCTATTTAATGAAAACAAGGCTAATCCTAACAAATCTAGGAGTATCTAGCCCATTGAATATAATATGATCCAAGTCCTTTTAGGAATGATTAAGCACATTAAAACAACTAAGTCTCAAAATAACCCAAACAAACAAAGAGGGGCATATGGGCCTTGTTAAGCACTTTAATAGGCCCATACGCTTAGTTTATAACAAACTAAGCTAAAAAAAGCTAAGTCATGTGACTTTTAATGAAAGCACATGCTACTAACTACAAGAACAGGCCATAACAAGTCCTTGAGCCTAAAATAAGAGATAATAAATAACAAACCCAAATTATCAAAAAATGCACCTCAAATGAGACTTGAGCTTGTTTCCCAAAATAGTTAAGTACTAGTCTCTTCCAATGCCTCCTTTAACAAAGTCACAAGCTTGGGCATGTGTTGGTGTTCCCCCATGGATGTTTCGGTCTCCTCATGTACTTGACTTATGATTTGGGTTTGAATAAACGCTTACATTACTTGTTTAAGCTTTGAAGCTTGTTGTGTTGTAATTGGATCACTTGACATTTGTAGCTTGTTAGGTTGATGTGTAAGGCATGGAACTCCATTGTGAAGGCTGGTTGTATCAAGAACTCTTCTCAAACTTAACCTTTGTCGAAGAAATTTGGTTCACTAATTTAGTGTCAACTATACTAAGCAGGGTAAATTCTACTTAAAACAAAATATAGATGCAAGAAAAAAAACAAATAATTGATTATAAGTCATGACTACCAAATAAGATTAGAACTTTAATCCTGTATTTGGTTACTTTCACTATTTTATTCGAAATAATAGCTTTCACTACTATTCGAAAAGATTACTCTGATTTCTCTAGCAAGCTAGGACCTCATTCATATTTAGTTATTCTTGAATTTGTTCAACAAACCAACTAAACTTAAATTAGATATGTAAGAATTTTATCAATCACATCTTATGTGACTTTGAAATCCGTTAGGTAACAACTCTTTCCAAAAATATATCTTAATGATATTCTTAAATTTGGTTTTAAATTTATGTGATCATGAGTTTGCCTATCTAAACCATACAAATTTAATAAAACAGGACCAACTATTATGAAAGTAAATATATTCAAGCTAAAGCAATCTTAAGTTTGCTCAACGAGCCTAATAATAAGCAGAACTTTGATTTATTCTTATAACAAGACAAGGAAACAATAATGTTCTCAACGTGTACTTAATATTTTATTTAGATTAATTTATATATATTATTATATTTAATTAGAGTTTAGTAAATATTATTAAAATTAAAAAATAAATTTAAGCTTATTTGAAAACATTGGTCATGTTATGTTATGTGGCATATTGGGACATAAATTTATACATGTCAACACTGATATAACACAAAATGGATTAAGACATAACTTCATTGATATTTTTAACTATAGAATATCTTACATAAAGAGGTCCTTCTCTTTTCATGTGTCTTGTATTTAGAGTAATACTTTTGTTTGTAGTACTTGCCTCTTTTATTTATTCTCTTCCAATTGCTTTTTAATTAATTTATTTATTTTTCTTCTTTCTTATCTGTTTATTTATTTACTTCTTTTTATACATCTATTTGTTTATGTTTTAGCTTTTTTTTAAACTGCTTTTAATTTTTTTCTTTTACTTATAGGTTTATCGAAAACAATCTCTATACTAGTTAAGAGTAGGACTACATATTTCTAGACCTCTTCAAAAGCCCGCATCTTAGTAGGATTTTTATTAGGATGTTATTGTTGTTGTTGTTATTGTTACTTATTGAATGTTATATAAATATTAGGATTTATTTTGAAGCTATGAACTTGTATTTTGGTGAAAATATTAGAAATGAAACACATTTTTACCTATAATCTTATGTAGAAGTTTCAAAATTCCAATAAAAAGATTAAGTTTTAAGCCTATATCCTCTTTAGATAAGTATCACTACTATTTTGTTTATTTTCATTCCTATTCTGGTATTAGATTTAGGTTACCTTGATAGTGAAAACATGTGGGTGGAAAGGTCAATTTGAATCATAATGGTGCATTAAAATTGAACTTAAACTTTAACTTTGGAGAGTTTAAAATGAATCTTAAACATTTTAAAAACGATTAATTTAGACTTTAGATTGATAGGACCTTAACTTCCCATCAAAGCTTTGTCCTTACTAGTTGGGCATCCCAGCTAGGCTCATATACTTTGCCCTCTTCACAATAATGTTTAGAAGTTGATTTGATTTGTCTTTTGTATAAATTAGGTTTTTTGGATTTAACTACTTTGTTTCAAGTTAAGTAAAGCTTATAGTCTTCAAAGAAAATGATAACAATTGCCATGGCTAAAGACTCTCTCAAGGAAAGAGAAGAAGCTTAAAAGTTGTAGGCTGAGATACAAATTTTGGATGTTCAAGTGATCGATATGAGGAGAAAGAACAATAACGAGAAACTCATGATCCAGGACTTGGCGCTGGTAAGATGTAAGAGAAAGGCAAGATCACATAGTCACAATCTTCATATAAAGAAAGGAAATCGCAAAAAGCCATCGGAAATATGTACCTTAGAAGGAGCTTTTAGCAACGATAATTAAACGATGCAAAATATGGAACGAGACGTTCTTTTCATTGTATATTAATCAATTTGCAGCTATAAATTCTAGAAAGTTCTGCTACACGAGCATTAAATGATAACAAGACTGCACTTATCAACTCACAAAATGGACAAGTAGGGATTCTAACTACATAACAAACATGAAATACATCTGAGTCCAAAAAGAAGCGTCTACATCTATCAAATGGGCAATCTGTCAATTATATTAACCATTAGAAGATCTAATTAGAAAAAGGTATTTGCCATGTGCATGAAAAATTTAACAAATTGAAGATAATAGGTTGTTTAGAAAGGGGAAGGAAGCACTTTAAATGACCCAAAGAGTAGTGGATGTGGCCGTGAAGCCGCAAAAGGCACTGGACTGGATTGGCATGGACTTGAGGATGCAATCTTGGCTTTTCTTTTCTTGTAGTTAACAAAAAGCAAACTAAATCAACTTCTATACATTGTTGTAAAGAGGGGCAAAACTTATTGGCCCCTCTTTCCAGTTGTAATGTCTAGTTAGTAAAGGTCTACAAAAATTAAAAAAAAAAACATTTTAAGTTGGATCTGTAATGATGATGAGTTAGTTTATGTATAAATTAAATATTTCTGAAATGTTAAAGTTCTTTTTCAGTACGGTAAAACATTTAGGTTTGGGTTAAATGTTTGTGCAAATGTTAGGGTTCGAAGTAACCCTTTTGTCAAAACATTTCATCTAATGGCCATATAATCCAATTTTTGTGTAGGCAGTCATGTTATGCTTTGGTAGGCAACATGATCATTAGAACATGCTAATGGAGAGTTTTCAGTTAAAGGAGATCTGGAATTTAAGAGCCACCAAAAGACATGACTACCAAAAAGTGAACTAGAAGATAGAAAATTTTCTACACATGTTATTTTTTGCTTTTATTTTTGTTACATATAAAGATTTTATATATCTTTATATAAATGTTCTTTTATTTTCGGGAACTTGATAGATGAATTAATATTAACTCATCATTAATACACAAAAGAACAAAGAAAGCAAATAGCATATGACACGACTCCGCCCAAATTATCGCTCACTGTCGGTGGGGTTTTTTTTTTGAAAGGTGGTTGAATAATCATGTGAAAACTTGAGACATCGATCGATAAGCCCTGGCTCCTCTCATCTCATCTGACATCAAAGATTCACTTTCTTATATGTTTGTCGTTATACGAAAGGTAGGAGCGAGACGGCACCTCCATTATTAAGTCAGTGCCATCGGGCGCCGTAGTACTTATTGTCATTCTTCACGTGCATGATCCTTTTTAAGTCCCCACTTCGAATTTGACTTCTCTTCTATTTAATCCTTTGTTTTTATTTTCCATTTTTTGGTTTTTTATCTGTTTTATGTTCTTCATACTCTATTACTTCTCTGAGGATGGGAATCTGGGCCTTTTGTTTTTGATATTTTATGCATGAAATGGTCGTGAAATGAATATATATACATGTGACTGCTGACTAGGTTCCAGTTTAGATTTATGATTCTGTAAAGGTTTCTTATTCTTATTCTCTTGATGTCATAGATTATGTGCCATTGTATTTTTGAGTTTTAAGTGGAAAATATTTTCTAACGACTTAGCAAAAAATTCATGAAATTTCTACAGGTAAAGTAAATTGTTATGCGGAAATATCCTTCTCTTCATCGAAAAGAACAATTTCAAGAAATTGGAATCAGTGAGGACAACCTGTCAACCATTAACGTTAGACCATCGCAATTCACATCCATCTTTGCTGGTGCATTACGGCATATAAATTCTCTTCGCCTTCTACTTTTTCGATAAGCAAAGAGACAAAACACGATGAACTGTCATTTCATTCTTTTCTGTTTTATGATGGGTGCAGTGCAAGTTGCTAATTAAACAATATTTGTTTGAAATTGTTTCCACAATTTGCAGCGACATTTAGTCGACTCTTGAGTCTTGACACTGACTGACAAAAAGAAAATATGAACTACTCGCATTGAATGAAAGTGAAAATAAGCAAAAAGATTCGAAATGTTTGCAAGTATCATGTGTTGGGGCTAATAAATTATCTATTCAAGCCATGAAATGACAAGATCTGGGTTGGTAACGAGCATGCATGCGGAAGGAATATCAATTGACAGGTCTTATAATGGCCGAAATGATATGCTATCAGCTACTATTTGTACTGGCCAGATGTCTTATCAAGCAAAGGTCCAAACAAAAGGGACTTGTGGAAATTTGTGACAAAGTTATATGAATTTTGGCGTCAAAACTACTTTACTCAGGTGAATGATATTAGCAAATTATGGCAACTTGTAGAACCATCAAGTTGAAAATACATTTCAAAGCTCGGTGTAGAACTTCCTTTTGTTTTACATGTTGAATGGACTATGCTATGGGACAACTCCGTAAGTAATCCAGATGGTAGTATTAATTTGAAATATTAAACGAGATTTTTATATAAAAACTTGGACCGTTGATAGGTAATTTATATTACTCAAGGGATTAATTTTAGTAATGGTTTATAAACGTAAAGCTTTATTAACTATTTATTTTCCGATTAATATATGTGAAAGACAACGACATTCTATCATAAAATTTGATGTAACAATTTAAAGCAAATTTCTCTTTTGAAAAGTCCAATATATAATTTTTATTTACATTGAAAATCCTTAAATTTTTCTCTCTATCTCATTTTATATACCTTCCATCAAGAATAGATTTAAATTTTCAATTCAATGAGAGTAAGTTTTAATAATGATCCGACAACAACTACCGTAATACCAACCATTGCAAATTATAAATTTGATTATGACCTTTAAAGATTGAGCAACCAAGTTTCTAGACTTGATTAAGTCTTGATCCAATTTTCTTTTTTGGTGGCTATAGCTACGTTTGCACTCTTTTTCTATGGTAATTTTCCAATGTATTGCCGGTTGAGGAGTATCCATCAATCTAATTAATGGCTCAAAGACAAACAAGTAGTCTTATAATTTTGCTCACCTCGATTGATTCTTCTTCAGAAACAAGTAGTCTTATACTGCAGGTATCTGTCTCTTTTGTCCTTTCAGAAAGTGATTGTTTCATCTCGTCTACGAATGAAAATTTAATTTTCAAATACCTGAAAAATATAAAAAGTTCGCTAGAAATGAAATAACAGTGGAAGAGAATAGTTTAGAAAGAGAAAGAAGATCTCTTACACTACAAGAAATTCTCAATTTACTGACAAAAATTTTCGTCTGCAAATGAGAAATTTCCGTCGGTAAAATTAATTACCGATGGAATTTGGTGACCGTCAAATCGGTCGCTAAAGTTTTCGTAGGTAAATTTACCGACCGTCAAATTCCGTCGGTATTTTAACACAGTATTTTGTTGTCGGCATATATATAACGACGGAAAATGGCAAATGAGATACTGTCGGTGAAATTTAGCAACGGAGTAGTTTTCATCGGTGATCCGAAGGTATCTTCAACTAATTTTTCGACAGTTATTTTTACAGTCGGTAAATATCGTGAACAATTCCGACGGTATATTTTCAGTCGGTAATCGCTGAATATTTTTTTTTCATTTTTATGTTATTGTTATAACAATGTTATATTATATATATAATTAATTTATTTGTATTACGTTGTATTATTTGTATATATAATTTGATTAATAAGAAAATTAATTAATAATATAACGTATAAAGAATTTAATTTAATAATGAAAACATAACAAAGAACAAATCTTATGTTCTGTAATTGAAAACAAATGGCAAAGATAAGCTAATGTCGTGGTGATCATGGATGTTTTGAACTGTTAGCCCCCCTCTTTAACAGTTCCATCTCCTGCCTAAGTTGAGCCATCTGCTCCATGTGCTCTCTCTCCTTAGTCATCTGCTCCACCTCCGCTCTCATCTTAGCAAGCCGCTCCATCTCCTCTCTCCTCTTAGCTGCCTGCTCCATCTGCTTCATCGACTCTCTAATCTTTGCTACCTGCTCCAACTCCGCCCTCATCTTCTCACTCATCTGCAGACTCATCTCTTCTCTCATCTTAGCCATCTCCTCCATATGCTCCTCACGTTGATTAACTAGCTACTCCCTCAAAGTGTCCACTGTGGCCCGAAGCACGGATACTTCATGACTTTGCGATGGCCGAGCAGGTGCTGCTGTACTGGACAGGGAAGAGCGCGAATAGCAGGTGTTTGCATATGAGCCCAGGCCGAATATTCTTCCACGTCGATCCCTACCACCCACGACATCAAGATATGTCTGAGTCTCGTCCACAGGTTGTTCCTCCTGAGACTATCGCTGAATATTTTGTTGTATTTGGTCCTATTAGGAAGCAATCTTTACATTAGTAATTAAGGTATAACTGTTAAGAAATTATAAAAATGTTTAAATTTCACCTACATTCAGTTCTCTACATCGAGTGTTGATGAAAGTGACACCATCATGTTTCTTCGTGTGGGTGTGCAAAAATAGCTGGAGAGGTGTAGGCTTCGTGCCCAATGACTTTTCCTACATGTATAACCTAAATTGTCAGATGTGAACTGTTGGACCCCGATCCTTAAGTGGCAATTTAGAGATATGAAATGAATTCAATGAGTGTTTTCGGATATGAATTATGT
>JANSVB020000470.1:2186902-2199764 GCA_025504935.2 Erythroxylum haughtii
GACATATTATGTTATAATCATTTTCATCTTTGTTTAGACATTTTAAGCTATATTAATTTCATTTGCTAATTGTTATATTATATTAAGATCTTACTATATTTTAGGATAAGTACTAACATTCAAATAATGTTACAATATATAAGAGTGAAAGACAATAAAATAATGCAGGATATGATCAACCTATCGAGAAAGAGTTAACAAATAGGTCAGTTATAGACATTTAGTGTCCCATTAACCATTAATTTAGTTTCATACTTGAGACCAAATTATATTGAATTATCTCTACAGGATCAATGTTGAAACTAGTGAAAGAATATAATTCATAGGACTTGGTTAACATGGTAGATCTGACAAAAATTTTAGAATTTTTTTTTAACTTACTCATTTAAGACATTTTGACAGATAACATTAAAGAAGTCTTTTAAAGAACATAATATTATCTAGGAATCTAGCTACAACTCCTCAACCATATATACAAGTATGTCAAAGGAGATAACATCACAAATCATGATATAATATATAAGAGTAAACACAAATTGACATTTACGTGAAGTGAAATCATAAATCAAAGAGACCTATTTCATAATGTAGACAAAAAAGAAGTAATTAATACATAAAACAATGAGATCTATTTCATGATATACATAGAAAGAAATAATTAAGAAAACAAGACATATAAATAGAAGTCAAAATTTAATCAAAACACAAATTTCACAATTTATTAACTACTCAACCTATTAAGAGAAACAAGGGGACAAAAACCTCTAGAATGCAAGAACATCTATAGAGAAAAGTGTAAATATTCACCAGATAAAGTATCACTAAAAAGACATAATGGATGACTGAAGCTTACAATGCCCAACATAATTTAACTTGGCTATACTAAACAAGAGCAGAGTGGCTCATTAGATGATCTCAACATAAACATAATAATGTCAATTTCTTAAGATTTTTACAACTCCTCTATAACCATCTGAATCCCAAATCATCCCCTCAAATCTTAGATAAACCAAGACTCTCCAAGCTCAATTCTGCGACGAGCTCATCAACAGAAAAATATGTCATATTTACTATTGGCATTCAATTCATCCTCAACTTCACTAATATTATCCATATAGATTAAAAAAACTCCTTCAAACATATATTGGCATTCAATTCATCCTCAATTTCACTGCTATTATTCATATACATAAAAAACTCCTTCAAACATGAAAAATACATAACCTAACTTAAAAAGAGAGGCCTTGAAAGAGAGATAGAAAGAGAAGCGAGAAGAGTTCATGAATTTGACAGAGAAAGCATAAACCACCAACGCATTGATCACATGAAGAAATTATTATTTGTTCACTTAATTATGGATTTTAATTAATTCAACAACTTGTGATGGTATCATTTTATCAAGTTTTTGCATACCATCAACAACTTCCCTACCGCTTACATTAACATTGCTTCCACCTAAGTCCCCCGCCATCCCGTAGAATCATCCGAGTTTGAATATGATTTGTCTATTTAGTTTAGGGATTTTAGGGAAGTAGACAGGTGGGTTAGAAATACTAGTTAGATGGGTTGGGTATTTGTTAGGGCGAGTCAATTTTTTGGGTTAAATAATTGGCAAATTTTGGCTTAACATTGTCATATCAGCATGCTATAATTGGTCCATATGGCTTAACTAGGGATAAAAAAGAGCCCTAGATTGACCGAACCGGACTTGAAATTAACGATCAAGTCTCGAGTCAGGCTCTGGCTTGGGTTGCCCAGGTCTAATCCTTCTAAGTAAAACAATGTCATTTTATTAAAAATGACATCCTTTTACAATTATAATTTAAATTTTTTTGGCCAAGTCGAGCTCGAACTCAAGCCTCCTCTAGCCTTAGCGAGCTCGAGCTCGAGTCTATTGCCTTAGGCCAAGGTCCGAGCCTAGGCCTGTCCCAATCTATTACCATCCCTAGGCTTAACAATACCACGTCACAACTTCTAATAGTTTTTTTTAACGGATGTGGAGGGTTTTTTTTGGTGAATGTGAAACAAAAGGGACTTTTTTTTTAGAATTCTAAAGTATATGGAGTTTTTCTAGAATTTCCTTAAGTACAATGAGATTTTTGTCTTTTATCCTAATTTTTATAAGTTATTTAGTTATCAAATTTATGCTTGTGTAGGCTTCAAACATGTAAAATGCGTTTTATTTTCAATGGACAAAAATGAAAATTTAGTGAAAATCAATGCAAATAATTGTTGACAACTTTAAGTAGTTAGTTAACTTCTCTCTAAGAACCCACCCCTATCTACAACTCCATAAATAAATAATTTGGCGCATGTCTACTTATGTTGACACGCCAATTCAAAATGACAGCCTTACGCGTTCTAATGAAGGCAGATAAGAATTAGGTGTAAGCAAATAATTAAATGGAACTAATAGGTGGTTGGGGTCTCATACTTCTAAATATTGGAACTCTATGTCTTCATATAAAAGTGATTAAGGTAACAGAAATTAATCTTTAGCACTTGTATTCATTGTTATCTTGTTTAATACTCATCAATAAAATTTTAGAATTATACAATAATTCATTGATTATATATTTTAAATAAATTATTTAGCAAACAAATAATTTAAAAGTTAAAACTAATATCAATTACATATTCATTTTGAACTTCATCTTCTTTCTCTATTACAAAAAATTATGATCGCAATCATGTGTATCTTTTTCATCTCTCAATTTTATTTTTTCACATTAAAATGGATTATTTTTTATTTAACTTGAATTAACATGGCGATCGATCTTTTTCTCTCTTAATACGATAGATTGGAGAATTTTAAGAAAGAATTGAGGACATCCTTATCTTTATAAATCTAAGTAGCTAAGCAAAAGGTGGAAGGAGTTGAGAGTAAAATCTACGTATGACTCTGGCATTGCTTCGTGGATTGTGATGACTTGCCTACCAAGTGATTGGTGTTTACAGCAAACGGAATAGACTTTCTTGGTGCCAAGATGAGTTGGGATATCTTCATGTTATGAAATTTGGCATCAAGCCTCTATAATTATTGTTTATGTTGTTAGGTTCGGTGTTAAGATTTATCACAAAAGAATTTAATAATGGGCTGCAAAGTAGACAGCAACTAGAAGTCTCTCAATAGCACCTTTGTCTAAAGCTTGACATGAGACTGTGCACAAAAGATTAGTGGGCCAAAATTTTCTTAAAATTCTAATCTGAACCATTATTTCACTAAAATTGAATTTTTTTTTCTCCAGTTAAATGTCACATATGCTTTCTGAGCGGGGTTCGTGCTGCTTTTGCATTGAAAATACATGATGAATCTGAACAAACATGCAACAGTGTAGAAATATTGGTGAGTGATCTAATTTCTCTAATTTCATCTCCATACGACTACAAATACATATACGTATTCATTTCTTAAAGGAAAATGCGAAAGTTGACCATTAGTAAGTAACTAATTATTACCTAAAAGGCTAGTTATAACCTAAGCTAAATCATGCAAAATCATGGACTTTGATAAACATTAGAAGGAGCAATCCCAATCCGAACCAAGCAATAGCTAATTAAGCCTATCTCATGATTCTAAACCAAATCAAATCCCGTCCAATACAAAATCAAGTAGATTAAGGGGTATAAAACCTTTGTATTGCAGCTACAGCCTACCGAAATATGATGTCTGATTACAAATAAGCTCATAATTAACAAGTGGAGCACATCGCAACTGTTTTGTACATGTGGCGAAAGGAGTCCACTTCCCACTTCCAAGCCACTAAGTTCACTTCACATAGCAACATCTGGGTCCAATCTTCTTTGAATTGCAGCTGCAGCCTAGAAAAACAAATTTTCTTATATTACAACCAACCAGTATACAAGAGAAAAAGAAAAGGGGATATAATTCTTACCTCAAAATTACCAAGCTTGTACTGGTAAGCCATCTCTTCCTTTAATAGGGCTTGCTCCTTCATTGCTTGTGCCTGGAAATTTAAATCCAGATTAACGTGAGAAGGCATAACTTGCAGAGGCCTAGAAAATATGAACACAATAATCTGTAACCACAAGTATAATGAATGCTAACCATTCCACTCTGCATAGAGATCTTTAAAGCCTCGACCTCCTGCTCCTTTTGCTTCTCTCGTTCTTGACGCAATTCTTGTCTGACAGATATTAATGCAATCATATAACCAGTCATACAACTTGCAACACTTTGAGTTTGTAAAGAATAATTCAATTCACTTGCAAACCATTAGAGGTATTCTTAACTTTCACAAAGTTAACAGATGGTCTTCAGAGCAATAATTAAATGTGAAACTAAATGAAACTTTAACGCCAATTGCTTTCTTTTTCCTACGATAGAATGAAGTTGTATTCACTACATCGTACCGGCGCAATTCTTCATCATTGAAAACAGTACGTTCTGATTTCACAACCTTCTTCATACCCTTCTTCAGATCTTTTTCCATTTTTTGTTTGTGATAAGCATCAAGGTTATAATACCTGAAACCATGAATGTTCAACTTTTCATTAAAATGTGCAATACAAACAGCACAACAATGATCTGCATCCAACTGCCAATAGCATTCACTATTAAGTAAATGCAGAAAAGCATATACTTTCCACAAATAGAAGATGCAGTAATTAAAAAGTGAGATCAAAGGGTCGGGGCGCACAAGAATGCTTTAAACACACAAATAGCAGTTCGTCGTTGGATAGACATGAACTGACGACGAACTGCTATTTGTCAAATCACTCATATAATGGTTTCTATGTCTTCCTGTTCATTCATCCAGCCAATATTCTTCATTTCTTATTCAGACTGAACAACTTTACTCCTTTAGTGGATATAAAACAGCATACTAGCTATTCATGAACTTTTGAAATTTGCATTGCAGAGTCAAGCCCAGTTCAAAACATAATGATAAAAAACATTTTCAACCTAGAAAGTCAAGATCTGTAACCTTTGAATATTCAATATCAAATCCAGAACAGACAAGATCCACAAGAAAAAGATACAGAGAAACTTACTTTTTGGAAGGAAAGGTAGCCGTATTGTGGTCCTCCATGAATCTGTCCATCACAATACATTTAACTACTAGAGAAGAAATTTTCAAAGATTTTACTAAAATTGACTCTTTTCAGAATTGTGTCTCTAATAAGAAAGTTTAAGGGAATCAAACAGCTTTAGATACTTACTCTTTGAACAATTGTTTCTCTTCCCAGTTAGGAAGACTTTCAAGGTTAATCTGTGATTTGTGAAGAAACATAAATAGGTAGAATGCGGCATTAAGTCTTAATTTACATATAAACCAAATAAAAGGGTAAACAAATCACAAGAATCCAGATACATGGCCAATGCATAATACAATACAAATCAGAAAGTATGAAAAACACAAGAAGAGAGATTCTCAGCCCAGCCGTTACCACAATATACAAGATATTCTACTTACTATACCAAAAATATCAGTTTTTAAAAAATAATTGGATCAGAACAAAAAGAATTCTAGTACAAATCCCCAGGTTTTCAAAGGAAAAAAAAAAACAGATTTCTTTTAAGCATCGCAAAGATACTGAATGCGTGAACAAGATAAGTTTCCAATTCTTCTGTGCAAGCTCATCCGTTCTTAGGAATGAGTTAGCTAAATTTGAAGGGTGAGATATTTCACATAGCTATTTCAACTTTTTCCCTACACACATAATAAAGCTTCCCAAACATCTGACCCTAAATGACACCATCTTCTTCATAATACAACAATGTGCCCGTGAAAGAACATGTGATAAGATACCTGTTTCACTTCTGCTAACCATGCAGTAAATTCAGGCCGTTTATTCCTACAGCAAATAAAGACTCCCATATGAGAAAGCTAGCAAGATTGAGGTAAACAAAATGGAGGATTTGCATCACACAAGTTAATCAGAAATTAGATACTCAAACAAAGAACATGCTCAACACAGATATATGCAACGAATCATTTTAAAGCTAGAATTCAAGAAAAGCATTCCTGAACCAATAACTCCAACATATCTAACCAGTGAAGCTGAATTTCCACTCAAACAAAGCATTTCCTCGACTATATGAATGTATATATAACACAGCTAAAACTCTCTTCTTCTTTTTTTTCCATTTTCCACCCACAGGATCTCATCAGCCGAACAACAATCAAAAACTGAATTAACAAAGCGCACAAGAAAATTAATTTTAATGGCAAGCAAACAGTTAACACCCACCACATGTCAGTTTCTCTAATGATACCATACTTCCCCCAGGAATTAGTAACAGCACCTCTCTTCCCTCTCTCCAATTTCTCCTTTTTCTTCTTCTCTTTCCTTCTCTTCTCTTCTCTTCTCTCTTTTCTTCTCCTCCTCTTCTCTTTCTCTCTCTTCCTCCTCTTCCTCTCTTTCTCTTCCTCTTTCTCTCTCCTCCTTCTCCTCTCTCTCCTTTTCCTCCTCCTCCTCTCGCTCTCTTCTTCACTTTCACTCTCACTCTGACTCTCACTCTCCGAATACTCCGAACTCGAGTCCGTAGCGGAATCCGAGTCTGAATCATAACTCCTACTGCGTCGTTTTCGTGATTTTCGCTTTCCTTTGTCTCTTTTCTTTCGATTAAATGCTTCTCCGGAATCAGAATCAGAATCGGAATCGGAATCGGAGTGCTCCCTCTTGTTCTTCCCTTTGAAGTCGCTGCGTTTAACGTCGTCGGAATCGGAATGGGAATCAGTTTTGGGTTGGCATTCTGGGTCAGGTTCTACGTCTGCAGTGCCGTTTCGATCTCTCGCCATTTCCTGGGCTTTCAGGCTATGGAATTGAGAACTAGGGACGAGAAGGTTAAATATAAGTTCCGTGACTGAGCGTTTGGACGCAGGGAAAGTTTCGCAGTATGGATCTCTCTAGTTAGTCAATCAGACCTCGCTTGGGCTTGCACAGTCGATGGTAGTCCAATTCTCATGCAAAGCTTATTGTCCAGCTACCAATTTTCAGTAAATCTCCTTTTAGTTTGTACGAGAGAAGGAAAAAAATTTCGATCAAATACAAAAATATAATTATCATAATCATTACCCTTTTTATATAAAAATATAGAAAGATCATTGCTGTATGTAGAATGAACCAATTCCAAATCATAAATAGAGATATGAAAAGGAAACAACAACACAAGAACGTCAAAGTCCATCTTAGTTTCTTCATCTTCATCTACGTAGTCGACCTAGCTCCATGTCAAGATTTGTTTGGAAACTTCCTCTCTTATAATTAACCACACGAATACTTCAACCAATCCAACTCAATATCCTGGAGATCACATCATTTTAAAAAAACCAGGAAGATTACTCCTACTCCAACAATTCCTTTGCTTCTTCAAACTCCCCGAGTTTGACTAAACAACCTAGCTTGGTTGTATACTCCTTATTGTCTTACTTCTTGCACTTGGCTTTCTGAAGGCCGTGTGACTAGATCATCTCATCTTTATTCCCAATATTTGTGTCATCGTCTTAAAACATGTAGGATTTGATCGAGGTAACTATGATTAAATAGATGGACTATGAATAAGTTTGAGTTGACTAAATATTCAAATGTGTTCAAAAAACCGACAACATATTGACAGATTAATTAGATATAAACATGCACTAGTTGGATTACATATATTTTAATTAATAAATAACTAAACATCTTTTTTAAAATGGAAGTTATGAATAATGTAAAAAATAATGATTTGAAATCAGAAAAAAGTAAAATGATATAACAGAAAATATAATAGAGGGAGATGGTGTCTTAAAATTTCATTTTAAACATATTTTCTTTATTGTATTAAATCAACGCCCTCCAGAACTAGGTTATACAATATCTAGTTCGATAAGATCAAGGGTCTTCGAGCCTGTTGCGTACGATTAGCCAGCCTTGCGGCGGCAAAAGGATCATATGTCTCCCAGGTTATGTAAAGGTAAAATGTCAAATCTCATAGCTCTTTAATAGAAACATAATTAATTAATATAAACGTAATTAATGCAAGTTCAAAAATTAGCCCCAATCCCTATAGAGCGAAAGAGCTGCTTGGTGATCCCTAAGTTGCAGCACGCCCAGTCGTTAACTCCTCACGTCATTGTCGTTCGTTTCTAAGACCGACCGACGTCTCACTTACACAAGTACCTACAAAGATATTTTCATATTTTGTTTTTGTTGTACATAATTTTTTATACATTTTCTTTTTTATTTTGATCTTTTTTTAGTATGTCAAAATAATTTTTTGATTGTACAAACCAACAAGAATGATAATCTTAGGTAATATGAATGTTCTATTATGTTCCATCAACACACTAAATGGGTTATATGATATATGGGGTGTGGAAGTAGGCTATGCCCAGTAGGAGAAAGAGTAACAACAGGAGCAGCAGATTCGCCTAAGAAAAAAGGGAGCAATCGTCAAACCTATGATTCCCCGGGGTCTTCTCCTTGCTCGGGGTCTTCTCCTTGATTGCGAGAGCTACTGTTTGTAGGGCGCGAGACAACTCTCTCTAAGGAACTCAGCAACATAGTCCCGTAACTTTGAGAGAAGGAGTGCCTCCTGCCTTCCCTGTACAATCAATTAACGAGATCTCATCTGACCGCCTTTTCATTTGCATAAATTGTAAACTTTTTTTATTGATATAATCGAATTGGCCTATTGAAAGATAAACTTAGTATCAATTCGGTATACTTTGAACTCCCCATATATTATTTATTATTCTAATTCTAATTATGTATTATTACAACTATTTATTCTATTTATTATAAATTAGAATTATATATATATATTAATCCATTAATAATTCTATCTATCCAGCCGTCTAAAGTAAACTCCCCTTGGAATGAATTTTTGTGTGATGATTTTGAGTAAATTTTGTTGGAAATACTGATCTTTCATTGGTATTCGTATGTTTTTTCTAAATGGTTGTAAAAAGGGTTTAAGAAAATATGGTGTAGTTTGTGAGATATAGGTTAACAAGTACAATTGTTCTATTTTGAATGTGAATGACTGAACTATTTTGAACAAATTATTTTGAGTTCAAAATTTAAGAATTTAGCAAAGTGTAAAACACAAAAGTTTTAGATGAACATGTCTAGTTTATTTCCATAAAAGGGAAAGTGTCCAAATTTTACAGTTCATAAAATATGGTTAAATTTTAGAAACTGGTCCGTTTAATAAGACTAAAGTTGAGTCTAAGATTGTACTTATAATTTGAGGACCTAGATATTTGATTTAGAAGTTGGTTAAAACATAAAAATTTTATGTTTACATGCTATGTAATTTTTTGTCAATTATTTTGGATAAATTTGTATTGGTTTAAGAGATATAGTCGATTTACCATAGGCTATTTAGGGTGTTATGGTATCAATGTGTTGTAGAAATTAAATTTGAGAAGGTTTTCAGCATAAAAATTATATATGATTGCATTTGTGCATGCATGTGTGTGTTTGTGTCTGTGTGACTAATATGTGTGTAAAATTTTGTGGTTAAGATCTAAATGGTTTTCAAGATATGCTTGTTGAGAATTTGTTGCTCTATGAGTAAATTTTGTGAGTCATTGTGAATGTCCATGAAAAGGCTGTGTTGATATTTTATAAAATATGCCTTAAACTTATTGCTAGATTGAAAATTTGTTTGTTTGCTTTAAAATGTGTAATGGAGTGAGAAAATGAGTGCCCTCCATAAAATTATGATAATGAATAGATTGATTAAATAAAAATAAATGAAATACATAAGTGAAGTAACTTGGACAAATTTCCTTAGACAAGACTTAACTTTAGTGGCTTAGACAAAAGGCCCAAGTGAGATGACTTAGTCAACAAAATAGGGATCTTTATATTAAAGAGTTAATAGAAATGAAAAAAAATTAATAAAAGGAATGTGTAATGAAATGGGGCTACATGTGTGCTTCATGTTTAATATGGTGTTGTTTGTTCAAAGAAATGATATTACTGAACTTGTGCGTTAATGATTGTGGTGATTAATGAACTTGTGCGTTAACGGTTGCGATAACGTTTGACTCTATAACATATGCCTTGTTTAAACATTGATGTGAAATGTGTAAATCAACTTTATGCCTTAATATGGAGGAAGCTTGTGTTGGAGTGTTACTGATGCATCATTAGGCATGGTTATGTGTGAAAATTAATAGTGAACTCATTACTTATTTTTACAAATTAAAGTGGTTTTAAAAATGAAAATGAATTTCTAATGTCACTCACATGTAAACATGTTTTCTCTTATTAAGTATAATACTCATGTTTTTATTATTTTTCCCTCCATAGAGAAAAAGTAAAAAAGAAAGGTTATTGAGTTGATTAGCTAGTATGGGGAAGATATAGACAAGGTCGACCAAAGTCTAATTATTCTCATTTTTCTCATATATTTGGAACAATGTGTCTTTGGATTTCAATGTAGACATTAGGGGCATTAGTGTGGTAGCAAACTTGTAAAGTGAAATTATTATTATTACCATTATGTTGTTACTAAGTAGGATTTAAACTTATGTAGTGAATGATGATAGGATCACACTTAGACTATTATGATGAATGAATGTATGAATTATGTCTATTTGAACTTTAAATATTTTGTTAATTGAATGGTAATTAGATGGATAGAACGTTTGATCAAGACTAGTCATATGTGCTCACAGGGTTAGCTTGGCAACCTCGGTTTTAGGTTAAAATTATGTTATCTACCCAGGGCCTTATTAAGGTAACAAGTTTATCGACTCTAACATCTTGAATGTTGAATTCCATATGGTTGGGTAATTTAAAACTAACTTCTTCGTGTACAGAATGCTTAGTTGTTGTGTAATTTCTTTAAAATTTTCTACTCTTTGCGGTCTCATATTCTAGTACACTGTGTTACTCTGAATTGTCTCTACTGCTTCTTTTATTATAACTAACTCATCTTTCACAATCAAATTCATGATATGTGCACAAACAATGTCTATAGAATAATCTTCTACTAATCAACAAACTCCCAACCCACAACTTGTTCGTTAAGTTTTCTATCATCGCATCATTTATGCTACATTTATCAAAATTTATGGTTGAGGCTTAGTGTTGATATTTCAACCCATTAAACACTCTACCGGCACAATTGTCAATCTTTGACTTATATGTTGCATCAACATATAAGTAAACATACCATTTAAATATATTAATGAATATCAATTATAATATAATCAATAAATAAATGATTACAATATTAAAAATATAATTTACCTTAATAGTTGACTATATAAAATCTAGTTGTTGTCAATATAGTGTATTTTTATACCCATATAATCCTTCTTTTATTTGTCTACCATCGATATATTTGATGTTATGGCTACTTGTGTGAGAATACTTAACAACATATTTAGTATTTATTTCTTTTGATTGTTATAAATTTTGAAAATATCTTTCTTCACCGTGTTCTGATTTAGAATTTTAAAAGTTTGTTGGAGTAAGGTGAGCAACATCCTGAATTTTTGCTATCAATATTGGAGAGTAATTGTCTATCATTAACAATCATCTTAGCTAGAAAAAATTTTGATTTGTTGTTGTCATAACCTATGATAGTCATTTTATTATTCCCCTCATTAGGATAAATTTTTAACTTCTTAATATCATTTCTTTTATTGCAAGATTCTATATGTCTTTTCAAATTAGAGGTTCCACCTTTATAACCCTCAATCAATATTTTTGGACAATACTTACATTCAACCTTGTAAACCCTATCCTTTGATCTAGTCTTTTAAACTGATTCCAAACATCACTTCTCAATGAACATGTTCCTTTACCCCAAATCTCTTCACTTGGTATATTACTGCTAGGTGCCAAATTAGAACTCTCTGATAGTATATTGTCCAGTATCGGATTAGAACTCTCCTACAAAAGAATATGTTCATCAATCTAAAACAATTAACATATATGAGCATATAAGTTATTTATGGACATTTACATGTATACATACTAAATTCAATGAGCACATAAAATATTCATAGAAATTTAATTAATATTTACATGTACACATATTAAACTTAATAAGCATATAAATTATTGATAAATGTTTACATGTATATATACACTTTAATAAATATTTAAAAAATTCCTTTTCTTGACAAAATTTGTCTAATGTTATTTAAGCGCGTCTTTTATATTTCCTTCCTGATGAGAGGAGAGACATTTATAGAAGAGGAATTTTTCATTGAGACTATAAATACAAAACATTCATTTTAGTGAGAAAAATGGTTATTCGATTCAAAAGACAAGACATGTATGTGCACTACATGTCCATGTTGCTCTTAACTTTTAAATGACACTTATCGTGTTGGGAACCGTTTTCGGAACCCAATTTCGGATCATTAACGTGAACTTAAACCTATGGAAATTCCTTAAACAACACCGATTCATCTTCTTGCTCTGATACTAGAACTGTTAGATCCCGCTTGAGTCCGGAATCCAACGCTTGCGAAATCATGAAACGTGATCTTCTTCATTTCTCCTTAGTATTTTTTTTCCACACTCTTTGAAAACATAAAACATGCACATCTTACCCTGTAGGGTTAATTCATTTAACCCTTATAAAGCATGAGCGGATTTCCTTATAGAGTTATTTCAAAGTACTTTCGTTAGCCATAATCGGTTCCTCATCATTCTCATAACATCTCAAGCCACAAAGGGCGAACTCACACAGAGGAATCACAAGAATCACTATTAACTTCTTCAAAAATTGTATGCGCCCACACCAAGCCAAACATCAACAAAAGTATTCGTCTCACTTACTTTCGAACAGATTTTGGAACATCTCAAAAAGGAATTTCAAAAGGACTTCTTCATAATATTTGTTCCTCTTTTCATTAAGCTTCTAATGCACCAAAAACATTCA
>JANSVB020000470.1:2206859-2223258 GCA_025504935.2 Erythroxylum haughtii
TTTTGATGACAATGCATGTTCTATATATACACTCTAAAAAGAGTGGAAAGGGAAAAGGTTCGCAGGCACTTTATGGCGTCTGGTACCAGAAGAGAGAATGAAGTTTGGCAAAATAGGATTTTTGCTTGTCGTCTGGTTAAGTCTTTTTATTAGGCTGAATGTCCAACTTTTTCCCTTATTTACCTTTATAAGTATAGTAATAGCATTTACGGTAATTATAATTTAACAAGAAAAAAGAAAGAGATACTTCCCAAATTGATATTGTCATTGTACTTTATAAGTTAAAGTATGAAGTGACATAACATTATTAGCTTAAGCCGTCCCCCTCTAATCTGGTGGTTACCTGAGATATTGTGTTCCGTAGCAAGTTGAATTTGTTAAAGGCAAGCACTACTTATAAAGGCAAAGCCTATCTTAGTTGAAGTCCCACTGAGTTTGGACTATATTAAACCTACCTTTCGTGAAAATTGTTGTTTAGCGCTGGTTGATACTAAGTTCCAGGTGAGCACTTGAATGATGATAATAATAATAACAACAATTTAAGCCTTTTCTTTGTCTTTTTGACTCATCAACTACTACCAAGTCCTTTGTCCTTACTACTACACAAACTATGTGCGATAAAATATTGAACTTTTAACACAACCACTAGTTACTTTTACCTTGGACCAATTCTCTTCCTCCTAAACGAATTTAACGAAATGCTTAACCAATTGGAAGTGCGTGAATCAATCCGTAGTGTTTGGGCCAAAACTTGTTCGTGGGCTTTCTGGCTGAATTATGATGTGCCTCCTCTTCGTCTCTAGTTATAGCTTGGATATCAATATTTTGGGGCTAATTGCCTGCAGCCTAGCTCGAATTTTCTTCAACCTTGATGTGGGTTGATTAGTACTCCTGCACGTTACAAAGCTTTTGAAGCTCAACCTTGGTATATTAAAGTACCATCTGGGTTCAACCACTTTTGAAAGCTGGCTTAGTACAGGCAGATCCTATTTGAGCTTCAACATTGAGTTGATCAATTCATCAAATGCACTGAGACTATGCTTAGTTGGGTAGTTATTAATATAATTAAATAAAATGTAATATTATTCCATCATTTTGAGAGAAAAATTTATAATAAAATGAAAGAAAAATTTCACATTACATCTCATTTCAACATAACCTAGTAGCCAATTATTACACAGTTCATAAATAAATAAATAAAGAGCACTGCAGAATCTGTCAACCATTTAGAGCATAAAAATTCCTTTCCCGGCAAGTTCCGAGGCATTTGAAATTTATGTCTAGACTTACACTGGAAAATTGAAAGCAACACACTAGTTACAGGGTATGAGAAGGGTAAGGGTTACACGACGCAGGATGAGAAAACCAAGCTGACCCCTCAGGCTGAAACTAAAAGTGATTTTGATGATTCTTATTGAAGTTAGTGTGATATTACTCCCTTTATTTAGGAGTAAAGGCGGTAATGTAGATAAAGAAAAGAAGGAGATCATGATACTTACATACTAAAATGCTATTGGAATGGAAATCTCATGGTCTAAACGATCAAGCAAGTGGGACTAATGTCTTGTTCATTACTTCTCTTTCGTTACTTTATACACATATACAAAAGCTGAAGAATGATATAATTAGAATAAGAGGAGACAAAAAATGATGCAACAAAGAAGAAACAGTGTTACTCTATGCAGAGACTTCTCAAGCTGCATCTCCTGCCTCCTCATCCTGGGATTGCTCCTCCCCATTAGAAAGTAAGAATTTGGGTAAGAATAAGCAAACAAACTTGGGTTCGAGGTGCCTAGAATCCTAGCAAACATCAGCTCCCCAACCATTCCAATCATCGGATTGAAAAGATTTGTTAAAGTTGTGCCACCAAAATTTGATGATGCCATGGCTGCATAGCCTCCATAACTTTGAGGGAAAGTATGCTGGTTATGAAATGGTTGTGGCTGTGGCTGGAACAAGTTGGGAGGACTTTGATGGGAATTATTACTAGCCGACATACTCAAACTGGAAGGCGGGGGCCTACGTGGCACGACCACATCCTTTGGGGCTCTCTTAGACTCTGATTCAGATGTTGAGCTCCCTCGACCGTAGAGAGGAACGACGGATTTCAAGGAAATGCTGGCCTTGCACACAGGGCAGTTTGGCTGCTGCAGATCAGCATCTTGGGAGGAGCTACAAACATGGAGCCACTTGTAAATGCACGACCAGCAATAAAGATGACCACAGAAGGTCACAACAGGCTCATGTGCTGAATCTAAGCATATGTTGCAATCAAAGCAGCCATTGTTATCGTCTGAGACTGTCGTGTGCGTTTGGACAGATTTCCATTTCTGTTTAAGAGTGGTACTTTCCTCAGAATCATAATATGAATCATGCTCAAAGAAATTCTCTTCCATAGCCATTTGCTCAGCTGCCAAAAAAAAAAAGAAGAAGAAGAAAAATACTCTCAATATTGAACAGATACAAACACAAAATTAACAATTGCACACAGAGATGAAGCGATATTTGATTATACACCTACGAAACACACAGATGAGATAAGGATATCCATACCATCTATAAGCAAACAATTAAATGAGACTAAAGAATGTAGAGATTTAATAGAAAATGGTTTAAGCACAAAAACAATTGCAAACAGGGAACATAGAAATGTCAATTTGATGGATTGGTTTCTCTCCAAAAGAACAAAAATCGACGACTCACGTCCGACTTCTCCTTCGAAGGCACTCTCAGCCCAAAGAGTATTATAAGAATGAAGCACATCCATTTTCACTACGGATCTATTTGGAAAAGAATGATTATTTTGTGAGTTAGCGAATCAACAATGGATTGTTTACATTTTTTAGTCATTCAAGATATTGAACAAAAAATTAACATGAAAAATCAAAAAAACAAGCGAAGCACCACGGGAAACAGATTAACGCCACTGTTGATCAACATTTATAGAGCCATCCATCAACAAACAATGAAGGAAAATTCAATGTCCAAAAGAAGAAAACAGGGAGAAGACAAATCCGCTATAAAGGGCAACAAACAAGGAAATAAATCAGTTATTCATTAGAAATAAAACCCTGAGAAAACGAAACGAAAAGGTTTGGAACTTGATTAAAGATTCAACACAATTACAGAAAAAAAAAAGAGCACAAAAAGAAGACCCATTAACAAGTAAAAACCCAGAAAACATATAAAACAAAATCAAGAAACAAAGAACCGAAACGAGAAAGCATACCCGGATTAGAAAACTGTATAATCAGATCAAATATATCGAAATCACGCACAATTCTTGGTTCCACCGAAGAGAGAAGCCTTGTGAAGGAAAGATAGAAGAAGAAAACTAGAGCGAGTGTGTATATATAAAAATAAATAAAAGTGTTGATACAAAATTAGATTTCGCAAGAAAATTAAGAAAAAAAAGGTCGCTGGCACACAGTAAAGCTTATTTTTGAAAATCGAAATCTGTGTACCTGACGTGGCGCTTCATTGACCGTTGGATCTCAATCGTGGAAGCTTCTGTTCTGCTTCCCGTATTTGGCTCCGCGTTTCGCCCATCTATTTTGGCTGATCATTTATTGCTTTGAGATCTAGTTAGGCAGCCCTTCTCTTGATCTGTGAAAAGTCAATTCCATTTTACTTATATTGACAAATAATACAACAACAACGAAACGACCAGTCCCAAAATTTTCGCTGAGACTGGGCTCTAAAAAAATTTAGTATTAATCACTCGTATTATGTTTTTTTATATTAACTTATATTTATTTAATATGCTTTTAAATTAGATTTTTTAAAAAAATCTAATAATAAGCAGTCTTATTTTTACGGAGCATTCGTTTCTATTTTTATTTTTAAATTTAGTAATAAATATTATATAAGAGATTAAATAAATTTATTTATTTAAAATAATTTATTTATAAATAGACTCATCATCATTGAATTTTTTATAAATTAATATTTTAAATTTAATAAACATTCATGTTTTTACTAATAAGTTTGACAAATTTAGTATGTAATGATTTTCAAATTATGTGAACATTTAAAAATCTAATTTTTATAAATTAAATTACTGATGAGATAAGTATCTTTTATCATAAAACGTGGATGAGTCAGGACCGTTGTACGTCAGAGTTCGGGTTATGCTGACTAGATGGTGACGAAGATCATCAACTCAACTCTTTTGGTTCATCACCCGCTCATCTGTGGAGTTACCTACCGTACTGCCCTGTCGTAAATATATAATTATTTATGTGTAATAATTTGGGTCTATCACTATGCCTAATAATATACTTTCCATTTTGGAGAATGAAAACGTGGCGGACGATAAGAAGCGAATATGTTTGTTACTTAGGATGGAAACTCGTCTTACAATAATAAAAGCCAAAAGCTCATGAATTCCAGCAGCAAGCAAATGTTACTTTGATATAAATTCATTATCACAAGTCCAACCACATATGTTCCAACTTCCAACGAACTGGACAACAACCCAAACTACGAATTTGAGATTGGTTCTCTTTTCACTGTTATCCCTTGGACGGGCAGTGAATAGTAACATACCCCTGACTCAAAATTGAATCTCTAACGAATTTAAAATTACTTAAATTCAAATTATATCAGTTGAATTTGTCTTTAATTAAGTATCAATTGTTGATATATTCAAACAAGCTCTTATCTTATAAGCTGAGCCGTCCAACGACTCCATCCATTTTTATGTAAAGTCATATGATTGAAATGTATTTATAAGTGAGGGAATACTAAAAACAACGACAAACTTGGAGATACGTGAGAATATTAGTCAACAATTTTTTCGAAAACCATTTTTTTTAAATGCAATCGACTATAATAATTAATTAAAATATATTAAATAGGATAATGAATTTTTGTGAGTTAGCATAAGTCTTGCCGTTGTTTTTTGACTCGTAATAGAAAATGAGATTAAAAGGCATAGGGCTCCTTTGGTAGACAATCAATCAGCTACTTTTTTAGCTGATTAGTTATCAAAGTCAAACAGTTATAAAACATGTTTGTTGTACAGCTTCTTCAACAGCTTTTTTAATGTAAACAGCTATTGTTGAAAATGCTTAGCTGAACTTTTAAATATTAAAAGTTAAACTTACCCTTTATGTAGTTATCCGTTAGAAATATTTGTAAATTTTGTGTGAAATTTAATTTTTATTCTATTTTTATTATTGTCAAAATTTTAAGTTTTGTAAAATTAAATATTTAATCGCGACTTTATAAATTTTTTTAAATCATGTCTTTATAAGTTATTTTTAATTTATTAAATGATAAAATTTATAATAGTATATAAAAAATACTAATATGATATAGCTTGCTACATTATTCATATTAATAGAAAATTTAATGTTGAATTATTATTATTATTTTTATTTTTAGTAGTATTAATATTAGTATTGTTGTTGTTGTTATTGTTGTTGTTGTTGTTGTTATTATTATATGCTCATTGTTTTTTATTATAGTTATAAAATTAATTTTTGTAGAATTAAATATCTAAAATCTAAATTTTTAGAAGAATATTCAACGAAATACTAAGATCTATAATATTCATACCCTTATAATTTTTTTAAAATCATGTACTCATAAGTTATTTTACACATAAACACTCAATACTAAACATCTAATTTTACCAAACATCAAATGAGAAACAGCTAATATAATCAATTGATCAAATCAGTTGATAGAATCAGCTATCAACTAATTGTCAAACAAGGTCATAAACTTAGTTTTGTAGTTTAAAAATTTTAGAAAAATTATTTTAACTTTTCAAATTATATAAAAACTCCTTTTATTATTTAATTTTTCTAAAAAACTCAATCTTTAAAACTTCGAATGAAATGTATATAATATAAATATTAAAAGTAAGCTAATTTATAGAACAATTTGATACAGATGTTAAACTCGAATCGTAATTATTAAATTTGATATGAATAGCAATTTATTATAATTGTGTTTAATTATTAATTTAAATAAAATTTAATTGATTAATTTTAAATTTAAAAGTTGAATTGAATTATTATATTAATAATTTAAATTAATTTATATTTAATATTCGTGTGTTCTGTCATTATTTTTAACTGAGACTTAAGGAAATAAAATTGATAAGACTAAGAAAAAGATTAAAGATTTTTTTAAAAAAAAATCAAATATATGTCTAAATAAAGATGAAAACTAGTTTGATGCTAATCCATCCGAGGAAAGGAATGTCTATGGATAAGGTTAAAGACGTGAGAGACATATCCAGTGAGTCTGGTTGTCTGCCGACTTCAGAAATCATAATCAATCCTATCCTTTAAACGGACGTCTAGTTCACAGCATCTTTGCCTGCCTGTCGGGTCTTAATCAACGGAAAATGAAAATATCATAAATAAATAAATAAATAAAACACCACAGTGACCCCACTCACTCACTTCACCTTCAAGCTGTCCTGTGTGCTTAAAGACACAGGATTTGGCACCACCCACTTTAATGATTGAATAGATTTGGTGTTTTTAGCTTCAAAAAGAGGATTTTGCAGCATCCATTTTAATGATTGAATATATTTGGTGTTCTTAAAAATTCAAAAATATTTTACTGCTTAGATTATACTCTGCCAACTTATATAAATAAAATACAAATTGATCCAAACACCTTTCGTAAGGTGATTCATTTTCTAGGAGATACTCGTACAAGCTGGAATGATAAAATTGTCAACCAATGGTCAAGTAACTTAACTCGTCACTTGATCTGTTGGCCACTATGAAATAGAGTTGCAGCAACCGTTCATATTATATCATATTTGTGCAAGCGAATATCACAAGAAAGTAGAAACCTTTCCGATTACACACATGCAGCATTGTACTTTTCTTTCCCCTGTTCGGTTTCTTAGATTAGACATATACAGGACCACAGAATAAGGTCACTTTTACTTGTGCTTTAGTTGAAGGAAAGATATGAAACCATAACGACAGAGATGCTTATCCCCCAACTACGGTCGTATTCACTGGACTCACATTACTTCCAAGTCCAAAAAGCATATCAAAGTTTGCGTAGCCTCCGAGTCACTAACAGGAACTGAAGGTCCATCCAATAAGAATTTCAATCAAAAGCCCACAACTTTCAATTGGTCCATGTTCAAGGTGCACCACAGAGTAAATCAAGTCAGTACATGCACAAACTCAGTTCAATCCTAATGTTTTTTGGATTCTCATCTGTACTTTAACGTCAATGTTGAAAACAAAGAGATTGGCATTATCTAGTAGTTGAATTGATTTGCTCTACACATAGGATTATGAGCTTTAATCTCGTTATGAAAGGAAAACAGAAAATAAATCCTCCTTGTTTTTCTTAATCAACTTTAACTTTTTTTTGGAAATAAAAAAAAGTTAAAAATAAAATAGAAAAATGCGAGAAAAGCGACCCAAACATTTTATTATTAAGAAAACAAAAAGGGTAGGCTTTCTATGTAGTGAACCAATTGCTATAATGCCTACACCTTTCAGGATTCAGGATATCACTCTCAAAGCCCTGTACCAATTCAAAAAGAACTTGTTCCAATTCTCATCTAAATTTACTACGTAAAAACAATAATTATAATATGACAACCGTACTCTTAAATGGTAACCTCACACTACGAAAAATCTGTCTTCACATATCATAGGCAGATTTATTGACAATTGAGTCAAAGAATGATGATGGAGGCCATAAAGGGCAACCAAGAGATCACTTGAAAGGACCATTGATCAACAAACTCGCAAGTTATCATTTTTGTGACATTGGCAAAAGTCAGGCATTCTTTGCAGCCTGAAACCAAGAATGGAATTGTCTCTGAACAATTTAATGAAACATACTGGTTGGCCAAAGCAAATAGTAAGTAGCATTCTGTTTAAGCTCAATGACATGCCAAGCCCATCCCAAGTAAACGAGCACCAAATTAGCAGTACAAAAAGTAACACAAGAGCTGTCCGACTCATCTGTATCACCATTAGATTCAAATGATACAACTGAGCAAAGCTACTGCTAAAGAAAGAGACATTGCCATTCACAACCAGTTGACATCCCAAATGGTCATCTAATTCGTTGATTACATACATCTATATTCTGTAACAATTCACAGTAACCATCAATATAAAGCAAACTCAACTTTGTCGTATCAGCTTACCTGGAAGCACGGCCTCAGATCACAACCATAACCTTTTGAAAGGTGAGACCGTTGTCACCATCCCATCACATATGATAATCAAAGATAAATTGCATACAGGAGTCAACCAAAACACAAAAAACACGTACTTGAAAAGTGAATTTCTTCCTCAGTTGTTTTGAAGGAAGAAAGAAAGAGAACATAAGTATGGATTACTCACAAGGAAGATTACTCCAGAAGAAGTATCAAATAACACACTAGGGCTCGAAATCACAACTACAAAGCTATTTCTGTTGAAAGTGCAAAGAAAATTAATTCCCAAAACTAATCTAGCATTATAACATAAGTAATAGAGGTATGTCTATTGAATGTTTGAGTAAACACTCTCTTGTTTAAGACAAAAATTTACTTCTTTAATGTCAATGTCCGCAAGCAGGAGTCTCTTTTTAAACCTTTGTAAAACAATTTAAGAACTATCATAACTTATTATTCAATAACTTACTGTAGTCATATCCATACATTCTTGATTGACAGGCTCTCAAAAGGTTTTAAATTACAGTCAGGTCTGAGACTGCTATATGTCCTTCCTGCAGTCCTCTACAGCCAAAATAGTTCCTACATCAACTACAAGTACCCCGATAACATAGAACTTCAATGTCGCCCAGAATCCGCTACTTAAAACCTTGGGCCCTCATTTCCTTTCATCAACCAAGACATCTCTGACTCTCATAGATTGAAAATGATTTGCCAATAAATCGTCATATAAATGATTGATGAGCAAGCTAATAGAAGAAATTCATATAGATAAAACTAAAATAAGCAGATACATGTGCATCATTATAACTATACATGACAGGCTAAAGTTCATTCCGGGATTTAAGCATCTGAAAGTCTGGACATGGAAAACTAAAAATGGATCCTTGACGTAGTTTAAGTTAAGCAAATTACAAGAACTTCTCTATGCTGCTAGTCAAAGTAGTTTTAGGAACAGCACCAATAATTGCATCCTTCTTCTCACCATTCTTGAAAATCATTACCGTGGGGATGCTTCTGATTCCATATTGAGATGCAACAGAGGGGCTCTCATCAGTATTGACTTTGTAGAATTTAAGCTTACCAGCATATTGCTTTGCAAGTTCATCGATTATGGGGTGAATCATACGGCAAGGACCACACCACGGAGCCCAGAATTCAACAAGAACAGGGCTATCACATTGAAGAACGAGCGAATCCCATGTTGCATCAGTAACAGCAGGCACTGCTCCAAGAAAAAACTTCATCAAATTAAATAGGATGAAAGATTAGGCTAAAGTCACTTATTTTAAAAAAAGATGATAGAAAAAAATTACATAAACCCATACAAAAAAATCCTGAATCACCTTCAGTAGCGGTTTCTTGAGCCTCGCAGACGATGCGTCCAGGACGAGAAGAAATGGTAGCCACCGAGCGAGAGGAGGAGGATGAGGACGAAAGGAAGCGAAGCTTAAGGCCTCCAGACTGCGGCAAGCGGAGAGATCTACGGATGACTGGAGATGCAGAGGCGGAGATCGGCGGGACCGCCGGCGAAGGCAAAACGGAGGAGCGAGTGATGGAATCGAGTACTGTAGCCATGGGAATTGAACAGAAAGAAATGCGATAGAGAGAAGTGATGTAATTGGGGAGTGTTCGTTTGGAGTTTAGTGAAGGGAAGCGATAATAGATGAGGATGATGATTGTCGGTGGCTGTGGTCCTCTTGATTTTTGTCTCTATTTTTACTGTTATATATATATTTTCCATTTGTCGATCGACCGTACATGTGTTATTTGCACATTTCAGCAACTTTAAAAGTAATAAAGTAATAGCATATCCATTTGTATGTGATACCGAAAAGAGGTTGCAAAACCAACGTTATGAATACTGCAGAAGATTTTATGTTAATTCTGGTACTAATAAGATATAGTAATCATATCGATTAATATTATATATTGTTTTGAATTTTTTAAAATTATAAAATTAATTTTATTTAATTGAATTTAGTTGTTTATTATAAAATTTATATCTTAAAAAATTATAAAGTTCTCTATATTATAGTATACTATATTATATTAAATAATTAAACAATTATTATTTGTTTAATGATGAAATCCTTATAAAAATTATTCCATATTTCATAAATATAGGAACAAATTAAATAAATTTTAAATATAAATAGAAGATTTAAAAAAAAGTGAGCACTCATAATAATGCTATTGTTTTATTCTGTTAATTCATTAATAACTTAAAATTAGATTTGTTTGTAAAAATTATATATTTAAAATAGATAAATGCTACAAATAAATTAAAATTGTTTAAAATGAATTAAATGCAAATATAAGAATAATGTTTGAAGAATGAAAGCACTCAATGAGCATTTACCATAAAAGAGTAATTTTTAAACAAAGATGCAAATATAATTTATACCGATTTTCATAATAGTACAATATAAAACTTTGTTAATACCATATAATAGTTTTTTAATTTATATAATTAAAATATAGTCTCTTATTATAATTATAATTAAAGTTAGTTCAAATCTTTTATTCAATAACTCAATTAACTAAAATTAACATAATTTTTAGACATAAAAATTAGTTTTAAAAAAGTATTTTGATATGACTTTCGTAACATTTTGTAAAATCCTATATCTAATTTCGTTTACTAATATTGTTTGCTCCAGAACAAAAATAAAAAAATTGAATTCAAGTCTAATTTTATATATTTGAAATAAAATCAAAATCCCAATTAAAATTAAGGCATGAACACTTTAGATTACAAGTTTAACAAAAATTATAAAATATATTATATATTTGATTCAAGTTTTTGTTTTCATATTTAATTTCTAATTCATTTGAAATTCTTCTTACCTATATCCATAGATTATATATAAGTGATATAATATTATTAAATCTTGTAAGTTGTTTGTCTAGATAGTTTAATTGTTCCGTTCATATTTTAAATTTTTGTTAGAATTCGTCCTAGTTTGAATGAATGTAAAGATTCATTTGTATATAGGATCGTTGCTGGGATGATTGTTGGTGTTATTTTGGTGTTACTTTGCATGGAAATGGTTGTATATGACAAAAAAGTTACTTTGCATGGAAATGGTTGTATATGACAAAAAAGTATTATGTAGTGGAATTCTATCTTAGGTTTGTCTGAAATAGTCACATTGTTTAAGTCATAACTTAGCATACAAACTTTTAAATTGTCTGATTTTTATTGCATATGAAACCTAAGACATAGAACTAAAAATTTCTAGAAGAGACTCTGAGTTAATTATGACTTTATGACATTGAAAATTGGGATCGAAAATGTTGATATGATGTTGCCCTTGTTTTGGAGTAGCTTATGGAAACTAGAGACATAGGGGAACAAATGTATGGAAGATCTCAAAGCCTAATTCGAATATTTTCTATATGCATATTAAGGAACAACTAGAGTTTGTCATGTGATTTGCTTTTGGACTAATTGTTTGCCTATTTTTAGATCATCGTGGACTTAGCACAAATTGCACTATTTTCAGTTTGTTTTTTCTAATTTTTCTTAATCTTATCTGAACCTATTTGAAAGTGTATGAAACTTTTCAAATACCTAGAAATAAGTAAAATAGGACTTACCATATGTGAATTGAGTGATTGAACATTCGAATTTAAGACTGAGCATAATGCATTCAAAAAAATACTTACATGTACATAAATGATTTATATGCATATTTATCATTCATATGTGTATAGTATGAATTGACACCCTTCTAATAGTGGTAAATTATGACTTACATGTATGAACAGAGATACATATTTCATAACTTGAAATGTATATCATATAACTGGTTACTATATGAATTGTGAAATTGGATAATGGTTAAAAGAAATGTTACAGTGTTTGAGTTATTGTCTTAGTGGTAAGTATAGCTGCTACAGTTGACACCATTGGTGTCTTCATTTCGCGACTATAATGTCTTCATAGTTTGATGCCTTCGGGTATCCATAGTTTGATATTTTCAAATATTCATAGTTTTGATATCTTCAAATATCTACAACTCCCGTTATTCACACCTACAAAAATGTGTAAGCCTAACACAGAAAGTAAAATAAATGGTGATAAATAAGAAATACATCAAGACAACATAAATAATTGGTATTGATGAGAATTTGCATTTGTATTGATAATTTGTATCAATGAGTGTTGAATATCAATATTTGGCTTATAAATGAGCATTTTCGATATATGGATAATATGTTGAAGCATATTTGCATTATGTTCTTTGCTTAAGTATGACATCATTATTTACCTTAGCGTTGAATATCAATGTTTGGTTCATGGGTGTGAATTTATGATATGTGAGTTATGATATTTCTGAATATGTGTGCTTGACGGATGACCGTTGTAAGTGGTCATAAAAAATAAGTGTTTTCCCTATTAAGCTTTTGAGTTTAGCATGAGTGTTAATTCGTATAGGTCTAGGTCATAGGAGTGACTTATAGGAAACATCTGTAGGGATCAAAGCCAACAGTTAAGAGTAAAAGTACCTTTGAATGTGTCTTTTGATTAAAGAATAATTGTATATGTAATAAAGGAAATTTTATGTTTTCCTGTAAATATAAAGATGTAATACTAGTTTTCAATAATAATGTTAAATGATATGAAATTTTATAGTATGTATATGTGTAGCATTGAATAGAAAAATGTGTGATGAAAGTCCCTATAAATGAATAGAAATGCATGTCGTGACTGTTTGTATAGGTATTTAGTTGCCATGTATGTGGGTGGTTATAGGTTGCATATAAGGGGTGTTTCAACTGTAATAGTCACATGCAATTTTATAAAGTTGGTGAATGAGCTAGTCTCCATCTTACAAAGTGTCTGAAATTTATAAGGGGAGTAATTTTAGGTTGAAAACAAATATAAGAATGAAGTGAGTTATATATAAAGATATGAATTATATATCATTATTTTGAAATTTTGAGTTGAGATATAATGTACTAATTGTCTATAGATTCACTTAGATTCCTTCCAATTTCTCCCTTAGTCCTCCCAAAATCTTTTTATTGATATCAGAGTTAAGTTAGATAAAGTCAAATAAATAGAGATTTATAGATTTGAAGTAGATGAATGGTAGCTAATGCTTTGATACTACTTGTTACGAGAAAGATCAAACACATAAAGTGTGACACATACAAACGAAAGCAATATAATAGTTTGTTTTCTCCCCTACAAAAATAATATAGGCTCCACAAATATATCAAACAACATATAGCATTTCCAAACAACAATCAACACATAACAAAATATAAATCAACAAGTACTAGAATTTTTAACATTAAAAATTTCCTAGTGTGAGGAAAAAATTATGAGAATAGTTTACTAAAATAATTTCACTATTTTCAAAGTAATAAATACACTACCGTCCAATCCTTCTAACAATTTATGGATCACGCATCAAAACATCACCAACAATAGTGAATTATAATATAATAAAGCTCCTTAAAGAGTATCTCAATCTAAGCATCAAGATGGAATAAAATAACAAATTACTTATGACGATTCCATTTAGATTGATATATAGTGCAACTTGTCAAATATAATAGGTCATACGGAATTTCCCTATTTATCTTCCTAATCGGGATTAAAAAAACACTTAGATTTTGATTTGATTTGTCAATTCTTTTGAAAATTTCTTCATTATTAAAAATGTATTTATTAATAATTTCAAATGGCAATGCATCATAGACCCATATATATATTGCCTGTTAATATACGATCAATTAATGTTTGAATAAAAATTGTTTCTCGTACCATCCCATTTCGTGGACTGACAAAAATCTCTCGGGCAATGTCACAATCTTGATAAAGATTTCCTAATTAGTAATCAGAAATATCGGTAAAAAAGTTTTGCATGATTCTTTCTACATTTTACTTTTATATCATCATGTAGAGCAACCAAAGTCCATATACCACCTAACATCGATGTAAATGTTACACATTCAAAAACAACATATTAAAATTTTAGCTCAAAGCCTCAAATAGAATCATTTATTTCTCTAAATCTCTGACTAAGGAAATCATATTTTCCCTCTCTTTCCTTTTGTTTTGTCGTTGCCTCTCTTTTTTTATTTGACTACCTTCCACTATTCTCTTTTAATCTTTCTTTCTTCTTTTTTAACATTTTGTAAATGGTTGGTAACATAGATAGTTTATTTTATGAGTACTTTTTTCTAATTAAATACCTTTGTGATGAAATTTTAAGCTTAGCTTCATATATTAATCTTCATCACAAGAATGAGGAGGATTATAATTCATAAGTTTAAACTTGATTATAATGGAATTGTTGAATTATGTCTTTATTTTAATAGCAGCATAACATTTAGCAACTTACTGTTATTTAACATGATGTAAATTGTAATAAATCAAACACAAAAAAGGAAATAAAATGAAGATGTCTTTGTTTAATCTATGTTTTTTTGGCTAATTAAGATATTATGGCTTCTTTATAAATATGTGAAGGTCATTTTTATCAATTCAAAGTCCAAACATAAGTTGAATTTTATAAACAATCGCCATCTACGCCAACTTTTATATGTTTGATGCCATTGCTGGGTGGCATTAGTAATGAGTTTAGTCTACTCATATTTGGTTAGGCCCTAGTAATGAAAGAATTGGTGACTAATTTCATGAGCTTGCTTGGCCAAATGGGCTATTAACTTCTGCATTAATTCTAACTCGATGATCTCATCCACTAGATGCTTTGCCGAACTATTTTGTTTTAATTCATGTGATACATATTTAATCATGGTCTTTTTTTTCTTGAAAAAGAAAATTTTAATCATAGTGTGTTGGTAAGTCCAATTGTAAAAATACAATATTAAAATAAAAACATCACCTATGTTAGAAGAGTATAGATATTTTTCACAATATCTATATATTATATACATTAGAAAAATCAAATATTATTCATAAAATATCTACCTAAAGTTAAATAGTTTACTGTATAAAAGAAAATATTTAAATATGTGATAATTATAATAAATATTATAATTAGTTCGATTCATCTATAAATACATATCCGTCTTCTTGTTTCATATATCAAGAAATAAATTCAAATATTCATTAGTATTGCTTGGGAGGATATCAATCTTATAGGTTCCAAATTACAAACTAATAACACTGATATATAGTTAGAGAATGCTTGTATTGTAAATCATCTTTTTACTCTTAAATGATATTTTATATGTTATATTCTTTCAATTTTAATTAACTTATGTTCTTACGTTATCCACCTAATCATTCCAATCAGTCATATTAGAATCTAATTAGAATGTATATATCTACTTACCCTATGCTCCGTAGCTGTTATTATAGGTAGATCCTTTCACTACAAGAAAGATGTTAATTGGCGATGGAACATCACCGACGGTCTAGAAACCGTTACAATTATTGACCGAAAATGGACAGCCGTCGGGGAAGATGGTTGTGGAGAAGAAGTTTTGCGATAGTACAATATTCCATCGCTGAATGTTGCGACGGTATAATATTCGGTCAGTAAAATGGTCGGTAACAACATCGGATTGTAGCCCCTCATTTAAAGCAAAAAGACGTCGTTTTGGGTTATGTCAAAACGACGTCGTTTTGAAAACTGATTAAACCCTCTGCAGGGTCCTTTCTTCCTCTCTCCCGCGCGAGCTTCCTCCTTTCTTCCTCTCCCAGCTGCGCGACTCGTCGATCCTCCACCGTTCTCCTCCATCGCAGCCGCTTGTCGCCGAGTGGAGCGCTCCAATGCCGCCGGTCGGTCTCCGACAGGTAACCCCCTTCTCCCACAACTCCTCTTTCTCCTCCCTCCCCTCTCCTTACTTCGGGAATTTAATAAATATCAATTTGTTTAGCTTTTTAAATTTATTATTTAACTTACATTTTTGTTGGCTTCAGAATATTGGAATTCTAGTGGAAGATGGATTTTGTTATTATGGAAATTGTAATTGTATGTTGGTTTTCTCTTGTATTTAATTGATGTCTACGAGTGGGTTTGTCATATAAATTGAGATTTTGAACTTTTATGTTGGAATTATAACAATTATGGTAAAAGGTTAAATTTTTGAGTACATATATTTGTGTAAATCTAGTGATCATTATATATTCTCGGTGTAAAATTGGTGTGTGTGTGTTTGTGTGTGTGAATTCAAATTATATATTATTTCCATATTTAGAGAATTTGGATTAAAATTATTAATTAAAATTTAGGTGAATGACAGTTGGCA
>JANSVB020000470.1:2229999-2245529 GCA_025504935.2 Erythroxylum haughtii
CCGGTACACAAAATTCAGGCTGCTACATAAAAAAGACGCCTTTTTTATGTAACAGCCTGAACTTTGTGTACCGGGGCCTCTCCCCTCGGTATCTCAAGAGGCCCGAGACTGCTACCGGGGTTTTTCCCCTCGGTATTGTCCTCTTTGGTCTTTGGGTGAGCCACTACTCGAATCCAAGACCTCAAGGTTTTATTCCGCTTAATACCGAGGGAAAAAACCCCGACAGCGGTCGCGGGCCTTTTGAGGTACCGAGGGGAGAGGCCCCGGTACATAAAGTTCGGGTCGCTACACTTGAGATGAACAAAAAAAATTTAGAGAGACAAATTCACCGGCCATGAAAAATAAAAAGATTTGGACTTGCTTAGAAAACTACCAATATGCAAAGTTGTAAGCTAATTTCTACTATTGTTTATGCCAATTTCAAGTTATCATATAGAATAGTATGAGCCTGACTATGGTGATGAGAGGATGAAAATGTCTAAATATTGTATGCATCTCTAGTAAACACTTCAATGTTTGTCATGATTTTAATAAGGATAAAAAGTATACATCAATGTAGAAGTAATTAGTCACCGCATGACAATTTCAGGAAATCAGATCCTCTGTTCCAGTTAATCAATTCCTACTCTCTTTCATTAAATCTCATGCACAAGTTTGTATGGGATCAACACAAATATATGAACCAGATTAAGTGACACAAGGTTGAAACACCCTAATAAGAATAGGGTGCTCCAACGCAATTCTAGCAATGGATATTAGATTATTGTAAAGAGGATTTTAATTCCAATTATATTTTTTGTCACATACAATTAGTCAATTTATATTCTCACTTGATTCTAATAAGACTCCTAAATTTGACAGAACATTTTTTTAATATCAACAAAAAATTTTAATTCTGAGCAATTTAATTTTCACTAATAAAGTATTACACTTGATGAATCTGACAAAGAGTTATGATACTCCATAAGAATGTGTTAGTAGAACTAAGATCAAAATTTTTATAATAATTTTACATCTATAAATTTGAATCCATGACGAATATACATATGTAAGATGCAATACGAAGGATGATGGGAAGATGAGACGAATGATTGTGATATTTGTTCAAGCTTGTGAAATACACACACGCAGCCCTAATAATCTTGATTTGTGGACGTCATACATAACCATATCAGAAAGAGATCCGCAAAATGAAGTCATATTTGCTGCAACTCCAGTATTAGGATGCCCATTTCCTCTATCGTCGACTTAAGATATTTTATGACAAACGACACCTCGACGACTGAAATATATATAAATTCCTCTTCTACGCATATGCTTCTGGTAGTCAGTACGTTTTGCTTGGGATAAAATTGCTTCAAAAGGGGTTTCCTTACTGTTCATGTATGATCTATATTTGATGTGGTAACAAAAAAAGGGAAAGCGAACTGTAGCACACATTTGACTCCAAAACGACAGCTGCGGTTTCTTTGCTTTGTCAACAAGCAATACAGCTTAGGAGAACTAGAATTCTTTTTCTTACTGATATTAGGAGTAATCCCGCATCTTAAATCTTTGTGTCTATCAGAGATTTGCTTAATTATTACATATCAACTACATTCGGTTAATATCTTAAAACTCTGAAGCTTAAAAATTTAGTATGCAAGTAATTACCGGGACTGTGAAAGCTTTAGGTTGGTAATATATCAGCTAGCATGCAAAATAACAATACACAGAAACATATTATAATTCTATTCATGAAACATAAGACGTAGGATTCTTATTTTAATGAGAGACGGGGATATTTGACTTGAACAGAAAGGTGACGGAACCTGCACTCTAGCTAGCCTTGTTATAGACCAAGTATAATAAAACTATACAGTCACCTAATCAACCCAACACCCTCTCTCTGGTATCTATATATATGCTAGTCTATAAGCTATATTGAGCACAGTAGCACTCAAAGCTAGTAACTTCTTAGGTCAAGGACTCATTACAATCCTAGCCCTTCCTGTGATCAGATAAGTTGCAATCAGACAGGATGGGAACATCACCAGCATTTGCTGCACTTTCTGTCTTCTTATTTGCCACCTTGTTTCTGCTTCCCCAGTCTTCATTTGCCACCACCAGGCATTATAAGTTAGACGTATGTGCTATATTAGCTAGATGAGTGTAGGATTTCACTTTCGATATTTGTCATTTCTCTCTCTTTTTTTTATTTTTGCGCTCATTCGTCACTGAAAATTTTCAGATTTCGTTGCGCAATGTCTCACGCCTTTGCCACACTAAGAGCATGGTAACAGTCAATGGGCAGTTTCCAGGGCCTCGCATTGTAGCTAGGGAAGGTGACAGACTTGTTATTAGAGTGGTTAACCACATCCAAAACAATATAACCATTCATTGGTAAGGAACATTACCGCTCGCCATATAAACTGCAATTGTATCCTGTAGCTAACTCGCAATTTTCATATTGTTTCAATGGATGAGACAGGCATGGAATTAGACAGCTTCAAACTGGGTGGTCCGACGGACCAGCATACATAACTCAGTGTCCTATACAAACTGGACAAAGTTTTGTGTATAACTATACCGTTGTGGGACAAAGGGGTACCCTTTGGTGGCATGCTCATGCTTCATGGCTAAGATCGTCTGTCTACGGTCCTCTGGTCATTCTTCCCAAACACGGCGTACCATATCCATTCGCAAAACCTCACAAGGAAGTGCCAATCGTTTTTGGTAATCGGCTAATTACAAATAGGCTTGAATATACATTTTTCCCCGTAGCAGCCCAAAATGGTGACGTAATAGCAACATTTAAATTGCAGGGGAGTGGTTCAATGCCGACCCTGAGGCAGTAATTAGCCAGGCACTTCAAACCGGAGGAGGACCAAATGTCTCTGACGCCTATACCATTAATGGACTTCCAGGGCCACTTTATAACTGCTCAGCCAAAGGTAGAAAACTCGATTGTAGTAACCAGCTACGGCTGTGTAAGCCATCTTGTTTCCCTTCGCAATTGAAGCTTTTTTTTCTCTCTATTTTCTTTCACTTGCAGATACTTTCAAGCTGAAGGTAAAGCCTGGCAAGAATTACCTTCTTCGAATCATCAACGCAGCACTGAATGATGAGCTCTTCTTTAGCATAGCAAATCACACACTAACGGTTGTTGAAGCAGATGCTGTTTATGTAAAACCTTTTGATACAGAGACAATCCTCATTGCTCCAGGACAGACCACAAATGTTCTACTCAAGACCAAGCCTCAGCACCCAAACGCCACATTTTTCATGACTGGTAGACCTTATGTCACCGGCCAAGGAACATTTGACAATTCTACTGTTGCTGGTATCATGGAATATGAAACGTCATCCAAAACCCATCAATCAGGGTTCTCTACCAAACAACTTCCACTGTTTAAACCAAATTTACCAGCTCTAAATGACACTCAATTTGCCACAAAATTTACCGGCAGACTCCGCAGCTTGGCGGATGCACAGTTCCCTGCAAATGTGCCTCAAAACGTTGACAGGCAAATTTTCTTCACAGTAGGCCTTGGAACAAACCCATGTTCCAAAAATAAAACCTGCCAGGGACCAAACGGAACAATGTTTGCAGCTTCTGTCAATAATGTATCTTTTGTATTGCCAACCACAGCCCTTCTCCAAGCTCATTTTACCGGTCAATCACAGGGTGTTTATGCTCCATATTTTCCAGTAACTCCATTATCTCCATTCAATTACACCGGCAACCCACCAAACAATACAATGGTTAGCAGGGGAACAAAGTTAGTGGTTCTTCCTTTTAACACTAGTGTGGAGCTCATTATGCAGGATACCAGCATCCTCGGTGCAGAAAGTCACCCTCTTCATTTGCATGGATTCAACTTCTTTGTCGTCGGCCAAGGTTTTGGGAACTTCAATCCCAAGAAAGATCCTTCAAAATTCAATCTTGTTGATCCCATCGAAAGAAACACTGTAGGTGTTCCTTCCGGTGGGTGGGTTGCCATAAGGTTCCTGGCCGACAACCCAGGTTGGTATATACACATTATACACCATGCAAGCAATTCAATTCCAAGTAATAAGTCAATGTCATAACTACACAACCTGAGGATATACATTTCCAACAATAATAAAAGCTAAGAAACCTGGATTATTTATATGCGGTTTTTAAGTTAAAAAAGTAGAGTTTGATGTTTATTGACGACGTGAGGGTATGGCAGGTGTGTGGTTTATGCACTGCCATCTGGAAGTGCACACAAGCTGGGGATTGAAAATGGCGTGGCTTGTCTTGGATGGAAACCTTCCCAATCAGAAGTTGCTTCCTCCTCCGGCCGATCTTCCCAAGTGTTGATTTCTCCAGAGCTCAAACTTCAAATAAGTTTTCTTATTGCGTATTGTCCCTCCTAATGGCTTTTGTTTTGTAACTCATTTTATATTTTTGTGACGCGTTGGTTTTAAAGTGGAGAATTGTAGAACATGCTGCTGTTAACATAAGTGTGTAAGAGGCTTCAGTAAAAAAATAACAGCAAGATCTTTGATGAGTCCCTATACATTATGAGATTAGATGGCGTTCATTGAAAGTTTAATGTTGTTTTTACCTCCAATACAAAGAAAATAATGAAAGACGTTTATCTCAGTTTCGCGTATAAGTTAGGAAACTTCTTGTTCGTAAATACAAATGATTCATATTTTATTGTAATAATCTAATAAGAAATGGAAATGACAAAAGCACTGGTTCCATGTTTAAGAGTGAGAACGTCTGCTTAAGTTGCAACTCGAGAAAAAATAAAAAGGAGTGAAATTGGAAAACTATTCATTTGGAAAATAAGTTACTTGTACATAAAAAACAATTCTAATTTCTAAATTCAAATAAAACGCATACTTATCGAGAATGTGTAGGCCAATCACATAAACCTTGTTTATCATTGAGTAAATCATACATCATGCTGTTGTTGTTGCCTAGATTATAAATCCTGAAGCCTTGGAAAAGCTACCGTATAAACACCTGCACTCTGCCTCCAAAGTTCCAATTTTGATGATGTGATAAAGAAGTAATTTATGTGGAATGAAAAGTCGAATAAATTTCAAGGCAACCCCATCCACCATAGATGAAATATATTAGAGTACAAGCAATATATTAGTGAGGAACAAACAGGAAGTAGAAGGTACAAAACTTATAATATGTTTCACATATTCTAAAGCCTAAAGGTATAAAATAGGCAAAAGGCTATTTCACCATTTTACAGACGAATGCCCTGACATGTAAACTGAACGAGTTTATTCTTCCCTGTTCACACACAAAACTTAAGAGCCTACAAGAAGACTAGCCAACAATTGAAACCTAAAAATTTCCTAGCTGAAGGCTCAACTATATGAAAAAGAACATGACACAGATCATGAAACTCGAAAAGATTACTAAATAAAGGGAGAAGTATCTCTCTTTCTTTCGCAGTTTGTATACTGTAAGGTAATCTGGTCAGAAATGATCATGAGCTAAGCCAAGTTGCGTTCACGCATCAAGGTCTCTATCTTTTCAACGTCTTCCGGGGCATCAACACCATGAGCTTCATGGTTAACTTTGATCACCTGCAACAAGTCGAGGGGGTTAAACATAAGTAGAGCAATTAATATAACTAAATCTATAATGGTAAGCCTTCCAGAAATTTAATTTTGCCTAGCAGATTGTATAAGTTCAACAATGAAGAATGATGTTTTAAGCAAAAAAACCTGGTTAGTTTAAGTCAATTTTGGGGCAGCTTCATACTTTATTCTGACTAACTTGCAAGTGAGGAGAATCTAACATGTGACAAAGGTTGTGTCATCTCCATGGATTTTCCAGAGAAATCTGGCACCAAATGGAGTATTAACTATCTAATATTTGTGACAGCCACATGATTCACATAATGAGAAAGAGATCTCATGAATGGTGCTTGTTAAACCTCTAGACCGCAGATTGAAATTCTTAACAATATCTTTCAGATATTAAGGTACAATATTTCACACAATTAAAAAGAAAGGAAACATAAACAGGTACACTTACAGTTCTTAGAATGGTTGAAGACCTGTGAGATCTTTTCAAATTCCAAATAAAACAATCCAGAATTTACAGTAAGGAAAATACTCTAAATAACCCTGATAGAACAGGAGAAGAATTTCGACCAACATCCCTGTTTAACCAGGCCTCCCAAAGAGTTGACATATTATCAATAGGACAAACTGATGGCAACAGGCTTTAGCCATTGTATATCTTCTTTGGACACTTGAACATTGAGAATACCATGCTTTTAAAACTAGAAAAAGTCAGCCAAAAAAAAAGAGGGCAAGGTAAGGTTAATGAACCTTCATTTTGTAACCATTCTCAAGGACTTTAAGCTGTTCCAGATCCTCTTCCAGTTGCAGAGGAGTTGGTGGAAGTTCTGGATAGATCTTCAGAAAATTTGAATCATAGCTCTGTTTGGGTATTACAGACCGGTGTCATACATGTTGAGCATGATAAATATAATGGGTAATGTGCAACGAAAACAACCAAGCAACCATCATAGTCAAGTCAGAAAAAACATGAGAGAGAAGAAAATGCCAATTCTGTACCTGTATTCCAAGATGAAGCAAATATGGAAACTGCGGATTGACTTCTCCTAATCTGTATCCAGTTGGAGATAATGCACCAAATATTTTAAATAAGGCAATTATTGAAGACACAAACTGATAAAGGCAACCCAATATGCAGATACTTGAAACTTACTTGTTATAGGGAATTAGTCCCCTTGAAAAATAGAGAGCATAGCCGCGATTATCCACAACGCATTTCACTCGATTGGGGTCATATGCATCTTCAGGTTTTAACGATGTCACAGCAGTGCTAAACACTGCATCTGGAGTTGCCTGCATTCAGAGAGTTAATTGCAACAACTATTCAAGGTTCCTATCAAGTAAACAATTAATAAATTTTCATCAAAATTTCAAGAATATACTTAGTTCAGAAGAAACCTCTCTGGATAAAGAAAAGCTGGAAAAAATTGATCTCAAGTATTTTTATAACATCCACTCACATCACATGGTTATATGCTCCAAAAATAAAAACGTCACCTGCAGGGCTTTAACAATTCCATCAATTATCTCAGGATCAAGGAGAGGCTCATCACCCTGAATGTTAACTACAACATCATACTTCTTTCTCAACTTTTGAAGTGCTTCATTGCACCTTTCTGTACCTGTACAATATAGATTATTGTTAGTGTTGGCAAAATTCCATTAGAGGCATGAAATAAGCAAGAAAATTAACCAAATAATGCACCATTTTGACAAGATTCAGATGTCATTATCACATCAGCACCAAATCCTCGACAACAGTCTGCAATCTTTTCATCATCTGTTGCTACCACTGTATTTCCAATAGTCAGTCAGTGAGAAAAAATTAACAAATAGACACACGCAAGGAAAATGCCAGGACATATGGATTTTAGCTAGGATGTTGACAAGATTGCAACAAAGAAGATGATTGCAGCTCTATTCTTCAGAAAATGAAATGTGGAAGAAATGGAACATCACCCTCCAAAAAATCTAACCAACCAAAGAGAAAACAGAAAAGAAAAGGCGAAGTACATGAATGCAGAAGAACAGAATATTAACACTTTAAAGAATCATGTTCCAAAAGACAAAAAAATTACTTTACACCAACTAAGCAAGATGATTATGTGCATAGATAATAGCAGCTAACAGTTCTTTTGCAATCATCATCTCAAATCCCCACTGGGAGATTTCAGATCTATATCAACATATAACGAAAATACCCTAGCATGCCAAATGAAATGCGGATAACTTGTCCAAATATATATTCCTTGACTGAGTTACCCAGGAATACATTTTAAATCCTTGTCAAAACTTAAAAAGTTATTTGAGCTCAGATATGTTGACATACCAATATGATCCAGTGAAGTTGCTAGTTTGGCTCTTTCCCAGGTTCTCTGTAGATAAGTCGCTAAAGGCATGAGTAGAGAAGTTGAGAATATGGTAGTCATATCAGATATGTCAAAAGATGACATAATTGTTAGTCCTTTATCATGCACCCATGAATGCCATCAAGATAGTTACGAAATTGAAGTGCATTTATTTTTCTACGTAAACAGTATGTCAATATAATCTACCAGCATTTCATTACCATCTGATTCCATGTATTTAACATTGTTTACAAATTATAGGCCAGAGAATGGCCTCACTTGAAAGTCCGAATGAAGCATGATCAGAACATATTTGGAAGCAAGCATCCAAATACATGGGCCAGAAAATTATGCACGTGTAGTTGTATGCAGTGGATCAACACGCCTCCTAAAGATGAATCCGACCATATCGAAGTGCAAAGACTGTGCACAAGCCCCCTTAATATAATATGAATTCTGTAGATCTATTGTTACAAGTGGGAAAATCTTAACTTCGATCCTTTAAAGGTCCTTGATAGAACATTTCTCTACCAACCATATGCTCAATAAGTACACTATCCTATTAGAAACATTTCCAATTGTTTTGGTGGTCGGAGATGGAATTGTCAGAGCCGATGTTCCGTTTTCCTAACAAAATGTTACTCTAGATACAGAAGATGAAAACACGATGCAATAATTTGGGTGCCAACTAGAAATTTCCCATCTTTCACAGAAACCGAAGAACTCTTAAACAATTCAGAGTTAAGGTCAAAGCGCTGACTAACATCAACAGAAACGTGAAGAGAAAGGGCAGGAAAAAGCGAAAGAGTAGAACTTTGGGTGAAAAATAGAAACTTCTAGTAATAGGTACCTGGATCATAGGTTTTCCAAGGATATTAACCAGTGGTTTTCCGGGAAAACGAGAAGAAGCAAAGCGAGCGGGAATTATGCCAACAACACGCGTACGAAACTTTCTGAATCGACCCATATAAGCTCCGACACCGGCGGCAATGGCTATGGCTGCTCCGGCCACAACGCCGTGCACTATCCATGATTTGGAATTGAAAGAATCCGACGATTCAGAGGCCGAGCAAATTGGCATCTTTCTAACTGTGCTCACCTTCCAGATGGCCCCTGTTGCAAATAATTTAACAAAGAAACTGGAAGTAAGGAAAACACACTCGACCCTGTGCAAAATGCAAATCGATTGAATCAAATTCAGTAGCTTATCTGTAGTAATATGATAGTAAAATATACATAGTTTATTAAAAAGATAATAACAACATAAATTTTAAATATTAAAATTGAAATTGAAATTGAAATTACATTACATACTAATTTGGACTAAACTTAGAATTGGTCAGGGCACAATCTCTTTGACGAAGATTCAACTTAATTTTATTTTTACTATTAATTAATCCAATTAATTATTATCATTATCTCATATGTTACTTACCTCAAGAAAAAAATGAAACTATTACACATGTATTAAAATTCAAATCTTAATAAATGTTTAAAATGAGAGTTATATAATGTTGTATTTAATATTTAGTTTTTATTTTTAAACAATTAGTTTTTAACTATATTGTATTAATATAATATAATTAATATAATGACTTATGAATGTATAAATAATTTATAATAAGTTCATAACCTTAACTCAAAAAATGGTTATCTTAAGAAATTTTATTAACAGAGTTTATTGATATTCTTGGATGCTATCAAAACATACAATCATACTCAACATATACACATTGTTTATCATAATATAGACGCTGGGCCTACCCACCTCGCACCTTCCTACGAAAGAAAACAACAAATAAAAAATCATATACATATGCCTGACACTTGGCGCATGCATGCGCCTTATTCCCCTTTTAATCTATGAATGCCCTCTAAGATACAACGTACAATCTCATCGATGGCTTTCCAATACTTCACCCTCATTTGCTCCTTCATCACATACAAAACTCCAAAGTGTCCCCAAAAGCCTACTGCAAATCCAATGGCCACAGTTCCATAGAATAACCACCTTTTACGGGCATCTTCTACTGTAGGATCTTCTTTAACGGGAACGGCAGCGTTGATACTGCAGTATCTGGAATCAGGAGCACCACACAAATATTTGTTTCCGAGATATGTGAAACCATCCGCATACCAGGTATCAAATCGAGTCCCTGTAGGGATTTGCCCACTCAAATTGTTGTAGGACAAGTTCATTACGGACAGAGCGTCTAACGAGTTTAAAGCTGCCGGGATACGTCCTCCCAAGTTGTTGAAACTTAGATCAAGTGATTCCAACCCGCTCATATTTCCTATGCTGTTTGGGATTGCACCAGTCAAACCATTACGTGACAGGTTTAGCATGGAAAGTCCTTTAAGTAGTCCTATTTCAGCTGGAATATTTCCAGTCAAATTGTTCCTAGAAAGATCCATTCCACTGTGGTACGAGCGCAGGGTGTCGAATTGATAAGTCAGGCCTTTGTAGGCCATGTTCAGTTCCACACCAATGTACATGGTTGAAACAACATAACCAAGAAGGTCTCCATCCGTTGGTCTGGTTATCAAGATCTTGAGACCATCTAATTGCCCTGGAAGTGAACCAGAGAACCCGTTATTTGAGAGATCCATGATTTGCAGCTTCCCTAGCTTGTTTATCTGTCCAGGAATGGAGTCGTTGAAGAAATTGGACTTGAGAACAAGAATGGTGAGGTTCTGAATGTCTCCGATGAATGTGGGGATTTGTCCAGAAAATTTATTATACCCCATTTTCAGCACAGCTAATTTGGAAAGCTTTTGAATGAAACTTGGAAAAGGTCCATCAAAATAATTTCCAGTAAGCTCTAGGTAACTCAGATTCTGGAGGTTCTCCAGCTCTGCTGGAAGCCTACCGCTGAAATTGTTTTCTCCAATATTTAGATAAGTGAGTTCTGTACAATTACCTAAACTTCGAGGCACACTTCCTGAGAGCATGTTGCTGGAAAGATCTAGCTGCATTAATGCATTTTCTTCTCGACAGAAAGATGAGGGGACCTGACCAACAAGTTTGTTATGGGCTAATGATAAGTATCTCATATTTCTTTGTACAATTTGTGAGGGTATATAACCTGTGAAGTTGTTATCAGACAAGCTGATGACATCTATGTTCTCAAATGTGGAAGGAATAGGTCCCTGAAGGACATTGCCCGCCAAATTCAGCGCCGAGGGCCAGAAATTCGACTTTAGCTTAATGTTGGGGGGGAGATTTCCTTGTAGGTGGTTGAAAGAGAGGTCCAAGCGACTGAGTTTCGGCAGAGTAAATAGCCAGGAGGGAATTGTTCCTGACAATCTATTGTAAGCCAAAGATAGGTATGATAACTGGCTTAGATGAGAAAAGGAATGTGGGATATTACCTTCTATGTTACATGAACTCAACTCCAAGACTTGTGGCTGGAAGTCGGACTGAAATGGCTGTTGTTCCAATTTCACAGTGAGGTTATTAAAGCCTAGAGCTATGAAAGATGGAAATGAAACTCTAAATAAAGACGTCAATGACTGAATAGTTCCACTTAGAGAGTTTAAGGCAACATTAAAGAATTCAAGATGGGGGAATCCGGCAATGCAGTCGGGCAATTGTCCAGTCAGATTGTTAAATGACAGAGCAAGAAACCAAAGGGAGGAAATGTTGCATATAGAATCTGGTATGGATCCTTGTAAATAATTTTGCGTCAAAGATAGTGCTCCGAGGTTTTTCAAGTTGGATATGGAGGGTGGAATTTGGCCTACTAACTCGTTAATATCCAGCCTCAATGTTTCTAAGCTTGAAAGATTTGCCAACGAAGAAGGTACCATACCCTCAATCAAACAATTGTAAGCCGTGAAACTAACCAACGTAGTTGCATTGGAAATTGAAGTTGGAATAGACCCATTTACTTGCGTTGAACTTATATCCAGAATTTCAAGCTTTGGCCAAGGGAGTGAAAACATCGACTTAAGATCAGAATACACATAAGAATTGTTACCCAAATAGAGTTCCCTTAGTTGTGGAAGGTAAGGTATTGGTCCTTGAAGGTTTGAGTTACCAAGATCAAGGGTCAAAAGGGAACTCATGTTTGCCAGCTGAACTGGAATTTGGGACTTAAGAGAGTTGAAATCCATTCGCAGCACAAAAAGGCTACTGAGGTTCAGAAACTGTGTTAAAGGCAGTTCACCAGAAATTTTGCAGTTGGAGAGCTGAAGCAACCTAAGGTTAGAGAGAGTTGATAAAGGAGTAGCCCATTTGGAGGACTTAGAAGCCTCTGAAAGATCGAAACCGGTCAATCTTAGAATCCTAAGACTTGTTAGGCTCTGCAACCAATCCAGATTTGATGATTTAAGATGTCCCTGATTTATATAGGTATAAGAAGAACCTTGTTGAATAGTCAACGAGGAAGACAAGTTGTATGAAACCGATGAGGCGGCAGGAACTGCCAAAGAACACGAAAGATCCAAAGTTGTTAAAGAAGAAAGGTTGGCAAACTGATTTTTAATGGAGTCACCAAACATAGCGTTTGACAGGTTGAGGTAAGTGAGTGCAGTGAGGTTTGCTATTCCAGGGGGTATTCTTGAAAGCATGAAGTTGTTGAAGCTAAGATCAAGATACTTTATATGAGTAAGAGTGAAAAGAGAAGGAGAGATAGTACCATTGAGGGCAGTGGAAATGGAGTTGGACGTGGAAACAAGTTCCGAGTTCATGTTGACGATAGGTGTGCTAAGGTTGGAGTTGCGGAGGTCAACAGCAGTAACATGGAGTGAATGAGAGCAACGAATTCCATACCAATTACAGCAGTTCATGCCTTGCCAAGATGCCAATCGGTTGGACGGATCTGAAAGCAGCGATTTGAAGCTCCAAAGGGCTGTTCTTTCGTCATCATAGCAACCGGTAATAGCTGAAATACTTGAGAGAAAGAACACGAGAAAAGCAACAACACGATGGAATTCCATGGCAAAGGAATGAGTTAGCTGTTGAAATCTGTTTCTAGTCAAGTAAGGTTGTTTAACTAAGATACTTGGTGATAGTACTATTTCTCAATGAGAACTGGCCTGTTGCTTAACTAAGATACTTGGTGATAGTCCTATTCCTCAATAAGAAGAGACAAAATTGATAATTTTCTGATCCGACGCCATGTCTCCATCCCAGCACATACAGTACACCAATGTTATTCAGACAATTTAACGTTGTTTAATATTATCCTTATAACTAATGTGTTTAGACAAAGGAAAATGTCAAGGTTTGAAGAAATAGACAGAGACAGATATCTGCCGATTTTGTCAAAATAATGCAAAATAGAGGCGAGCGCATTGGCCGTTGGAAACTAAAAATTACCGCATACTTAATTTGACTCGCTTATTGTCAACGGCGAAACGTTCACAAAGAAACAAGCCTTATTTTCTTATTTTGCTAAAAAAAATTATAGAGACTTTAAAATTAAGATTTCAAGCATTCAACAAAAATAATACGTTAGTGTCCAATCTTTGTGCATTCCACAGGTACCATTGGCCTAAATCATGTTCATGTTTAACAACATTAAAGTGTATCTTTCCGTTTGGTGTAACTATATTACGAGGTGAAGAAATCCCTTTGTTACTACGAATTTCCTATTATTAGTAGCATTTTCTAGAATTAGTATTTCATCCCATTATGCCTTCAACCAATTTATTACTTTTAACTAAAACTTGTAAACACAATCAACTGGAGCAAGAAACAAGGAAGATTTTGAGCTAGTTCAGGAGGAAATTCGTTTAGATGCTTTGCTTTTCTGTAACTGTCAGTCTCAACAGAACGTACGTAGAAACTAGAAACCAAACTCTCGTTGAGACATGCACAGAGTGTTTACTGTTTGCAATTGCTAACTAACTATAATTCTATAATTAGGACCTGCAACTAAATCAGGTGTAAATGGTAGTTCAATTCCCATACATACAATAAATATTTGCAAGAATATAATACCTACGGCCTTCCTCAATTTGTAAAAGAAAAATGACGCCTGAGGTGGTAGCAAGCACGATGAATGGCGTAGAAAGAGCAGTCACGGAAGCCATTGTTAAACCAACTCTCTCTAATCCTCCTTATTCAATCCTGCTCAGCATTCCAGCTATTATCCTATTTTGCGTTTTAGTATGTTCGATTTTCCTTCTAGTCCATTACTCTATTAGCGTAATTTGGTATTGGCTCCAAGGCAAGAGAAAAGAGTGGGACAAAGAGATAGGAGAGGAACATCCTGCAATGGCTTCTGAAACTGCGAAGTCCAGCTATGCGCGCATGTCGTGAAACAATTTTAGAGGAAGCATCATTAGTTAGGTTACAAAAGTAATTTTGCACAGTTCCAAGAGGCTACTTACTACGAGTGTTTCAAAGAATTACTTGTAGACATAGATGATTTAGCAGCAACCTTGACTCATTTCGATTTAAACCTTCGCGTAATTTGTAATTTACCATTGTCATCATAAATCCTAAGCTCCTTTTTGTTGCATATGAAAATAAGTAGTACTACGCTTTGTTTTAATATAAGTTGGACGGGAGATGCCCCCTTAGATACGGATGAGTAAGAAAATGCTTTGAACTCTCTCTACATTTACCTTTCTCTCTTCCCCTTCCTTAATTTTGGTAACATCACCGACTCTTGACTGATTCTCTGTAACACCCCACTTTCGTAGGACCCGAACCCGATATCGATGGTGATATCCGAGTCCGTGCCCTGCGAGGGTGGCGTGATACATCACTCAGTCAAATCACAATATACTTTTTTTTTAAAGAAGCATACACTAATTTTATACAATATGCGGAAAACCCTTTTCATTACAACCGACAAATACAATGACCACGAGGGTCCTCTTATAAAATACACCATAATAGGATACCAAAGTTTTTTCACTAATGCAAACGCAACTGATCTCGTCCTCTTCTATCACTCGCAAGCGATCACAATACGTTCGTTGCCTAACGGGGTATTCTTCTGAGTCTTGAAAAATAATTGCAAATTTTGGGTGAGTTTTACGAACTCAATGAGTGACCATCATCGATGGTCCCCTCAATCATGCAACAATATCAATACGCAACATATTTTCATATTGCTTCTAAATTGATCACATTACATCATTTATATGCATCTAACTTTAGTTCATAACATACTTTCACAAAAATTGCACATTTTCATATTTGCGGAAATGCACATTCATATATCCCATTTTTGAAACATAAACATTTCACTCACTTTCCATTTAGTAACATTTTGTTGTGACTGAGTGCCTAAACTGTCCCATTGAAGGGCTCATTAATGTCTGTCCCTTATCCGATGGTGGATACAAAGCACATTGTTTGTTGAGCCTGAGGCTCTGAATCATTATGAGCTCAAAGCTCATGTTCGCACATTGAGCTAAAAGCTCTAGTCGGTGGCCACACCGGTCACAGCCATTATTTTTCAAGCCACAATCAGACACATCACAATTTATCAAAATCTCACAGTTATAAACACCCCATGACTGTTATCACAGCAGTAGATGGCAATTTGCATTTCATTCAATCAACTATATCAAAACAAAAGCAGCATGTAACACTTTTTCAATTTATTACAGTGTTGTGACCGAGCGCCTGAACTGTCCCTATAAGGGCACATTAAT
>JANSVB020000470.1:2366825-2384685 GCA_025504935.2 Erythroxylum haughtii
AATATTCTCTTCTCCTCTAGTACGATATGTAATACTTTACTCACTCAAGCTATTCAGGTATTATTAACACGATTCTAAACGATTCGCTTTCGACATGTCTTTCGTGAAAAAAATCGATGCGTGGATTGGTTAACTTTTTATGCGGCATCATTCAACATTGGACTTATCTTTTTGCAATTTCCTTTTTCGAAATGTCTTACTATCTTCTTAGAGGACATGTGTGATGTTTTAACTCCTAAGTCTTCTGTTTAGGCCCTATTTTCTTCCCTTAAAATAAAACTTAAAAAAAATATTTTTATTGATTAAAAAAAGTAAATTCTCTAATCAGAGAAAGGCACTTCACTTCTCCATTATATATTTTAGGATTATTTTATTTATTTTATTTTAGCACTTCACAAATTTTTATTTAATTGTTAATATTGTTATTATTATTAAATAAAAACTATCAAAATTTTAAATTCATTAAATAATTAATCTATTATATATTTACGATATTTAAAATTAAACTATTAATTATTACTGCATAATGAAATATATTTGTTCCGTTAATAATATAAGTAAATTTTGACTAAAAAACAAAAACAAGGTTAGAAGAACTTTTTGTTATTTTTCTAAATTACAAAAATAGAACTAAAAACTCAATCAAAACAAACGTTTTTTATGGAATTTAAAATCGAAAATAAAATAAAAACAGAAATAAAATCAAATAAAATATTCAAGTTGCCATGACGTACCTTATCAGAAGATAAGAATAATGGATGGCAGTGTGCAGTGTGCACTGTGAAAAGATTCCAACAAGAGCATTGGAATCAACAAGAGCATTGGAATCTAGCCTAATTGATCCTGAACAACCCCCAAAGCACCAAGCGACCAAAAGTCATAACCTTGAGTTTGTGCAAAGTGAAACCGCAGGAGGTCATATTTGCAGATATGCTTCTGCTTTTACCAGGCGAGTCAATTGCAAGTCATTAACAATACGAAGATTTACTTTTCAGATATTCCCACATTCCATGCATATGAATGGTAAAATATATTAAAAATGGCCAAAGGCAACCTCTATAGTCCTTTCTAACAGATAAAGTGTGACCCAAAAGGTAGAGTCAATGCGTGCTTAAACAGAGACTGCAACAATCCTGCTGCCACAAAGCTAAAAAGATCCTTCTCCCTGTTCTTAATTCAGGACATCATCCTAAGTAGCACTCACTTCAGGAGCCGGAGTGATCAAGCCATGGTGATGTTCAACAGCTGTTTTCCTCCTAGCAAGCCGCGCTTTTCTGCGTTCTCCAGTGTTCCTGTGAAGAACTCCTGCACTCACAGCTTTCCTAATGGTTGAATGTGCCTTTTTAATTAGTTCATCAATATGAGCAAACTCCTCAGGTTGTACTTCAGGTTTGTTTTTCAGCTCATCCAACGCAAGAAATACCTGCAACAGTTAACAAAAATCGTTTAAGGGTCAGTGAAGAACATCTAATTTATATACTATCCTTTCAAAATTTAGTATTAGAAGAAAAATACGACTCAAACAGCTTCGTCAGCCTGTCATTTAGTTCAAATGAAAAATTACTGAGCATAAAAGCACTAAAGGAACCAACAGGATGCACATTAAGCTCTTGTTGTCTAGTTCTATCCCTATCCTAGCGGTTTTTTTATGAAGCCTTTGACTTAAACCGAACTGCTACAATGTCTAGTTTCCTAGTCTTGAGCCCAAATTATGCAGAAAACAAACAAAAGCAATCGAATAGACTAAGTTGCCAGCTTAAGGTCAACTATGTCATAATTCAAAGATCAAAGCCAATACAAAAGGACACTGTAGAAGCACAGTCATTATGCTTTTCATTATACCAATAGACGGCTCCCATTATAAACCCATTGGTCAAAATCAATGGTCATAAACTACTCTTTTCATAGTAAAGTAGTTTCCATATCAAACAATAACGAAGTCAACACAATTACGTATCACAGCAGCTAGATAAAGCTACATCGTTCATTATACTACAAAAATTAGTGTCAACATGAGTAAGATTAGTTTTCAGTGATTAGTGAAAGGAAAAATCATTCATAACAGAAGACGCAGAAGGAGACACATTACCTCCTGTCCCAAGGAATATACAAATGATCAGAAAAATGATAAATTAGACATATTCACCAAATCTATAGATCATATCTAGCAACATAGATTTTTCTAAGAATCCCTCCATATACAAAGGCCAAGAGAACTTAACACGGGATTTTTTCATACATTGGATAAAGTCATCCTTCTAGCAAATCTTTCCTTTATACCCTAGTTTCTTCTATTTAAATTAAGGGAGGAGGCCTCGGCTTGGAATCTTTTAATACGTAAGTAGACAATATTTGGCTGGAGTTCTAAGCTAATATGACCTTTAATTTCATTCCTAGAGCTAGAAATGATGCATCTCATGAGCTAGCCAAACACTCTACAAATGTAAACCTTATATATAATTGGGTTGAATCTTTCTCTACTTGGCTTGTAAGCTTGTTATGATTGACTTATAACCTTCATATATTTGGAGTTTTATCAAAACCAAAAAAGGAAAAAGAAGGAAGAAGGGAAGTACGGTGTTGAACTTCATCATCTACAATCTTTACATTTAAGAAAAAAGGGACACTAGGTTAAAATATTAGGTCCAATTCAATCCAACCAGAAAACAAATTCACAATTTACTTCACTTTCATTGTCATATTATCCAACATCAAGTTCATATCAGAGCATACTGCTAAGAGAAAGGGAAACAGGCCAATGTTGCAAGTGAATACTCAAACTCTTTCTCAAAACCAATAGAAAGTTTCCAGCTTCCTTTGAAGTTAAATAGTGATAAATTGTTATTGTGTCATCTAAAACAACAATACTCGCTTAAAAGGGAATTCCTACTCTCTCTTTGTCTGTCTCAGTACATGAATGCAAGTATTTGCTTGCCTGCACCTTCAATAATCTATCATATATTGATCAACAAGCTAACTTTTCCAGGAGTATTTAACACCAACGAAGACATTTCAAGTACATAGCAAGTTTGATGCTGAAAACAAATATGGACCATGATAAGTGTGGAATGGAAAGGAATGGAGATGCAATGTAATTGGCTTACATAATGGAGACTATGTAATGTATTTTACATGAGTAGAAGGCCTGATCTTAAACATTATGTAATGGGGACTTCATCACATTTTAACTTGTATGTAATCAATCAAATTTTCTCCCCAACTAATGTGAAAAAAATACATTATCTTCACATAGCTTCAAAATAACCGGATTATAGATTTACCAGCAACAGAGACATCAAAACCAGATACCTTTTTCATCCGCGTCTTAACTTTTGTTCTGCGAGATTTGTTTTTAATCCGCATTTTCTCAGCTCTCCGAATCCTCTTTTGGACAGAAGCAGTAGAATAGGGAACTGACTTTTGAGCCATGCTTATTGGAACATACCCTAAAATGTCCACAAGACCGACCCAATTTAGATATCGAATAAAACGTGAATTGAGCTCCATTTAGCTGTTAAAGGTATTAAACGACCCTAAAGAAACAAGAAAACAAGAATCTCAGTTCTAAACAAACAATGATTAGCTTAGTTGCGGTGGGTAATTTCTCAAGTTGAAAATGAAACAAAGTTTCAAGCTTTCCATCCAAACTTTAAAAAAATCAAACAAATGGTTCAAGATTCTATCTTTCACTCAACGACCAAGGATATCGAGCACTTCAGCAAGATTCAAAGCGACGAAAAAGATACAATCTAATGGAGTCGCTTCAATTACCTTTATTAAGGACATTATGAGAGAAAGCGGAAAATAAACCAAGAGACCTGAAAGTGGCGCTTGTGGCAGTAGCAGCAGTGGAAAAAGTAGAGTGAAAAACACCATTCGAAATCGGCGTTTGAGGGCAAAAGCTAGACGGGGCAGCGCGTCCAAAGGCGCGCCGAGCAACTTCTTTAGGACAAGAAGAGGAACAAGAAAAAGGGTCTTTCAGAGAGAGATATCTGAGTTTAACGAAGCAAGAAGATCGTATGGCAGCTGCCATGTCTCTACGCCACTGAGGTTTAAGGTTTCTGCGGAAGACGCTTTTTTGTTGATGTTCTGTTCAGCTCGACCAAAGAGACGACGGCTGTCTGGCTACTGTACAATAGCATTACCACATGCCCGCGTCCAAAAATGGGGGCAATATAGAAAATAGGTTTTATTTATAGGTTGGATTCTGTTTTTTGCTAAATCATATTTTTAAAATAGTAAATGAAAACTAATTTAATTTTATAATTTTATATAAATTATTAAAAATTTTAACTAAAATTTTAAAATATAAAAGATTGCCATTTTCTTTTCCTATATTGTTATTCTTCTTTAACTTGAAGCTGACACCAACTCTCACCGTCACCGCTTCAAACTCCATTTTCTACAGCTTCTCCTAACCAGCAAGCACAAGCAGCGAGCCATGGACGAAGAGCTCTCTTTGGACGATCCTACTCAGTTGCTTCAGTCTGCTTCCGACTTCGCTTACTATCCTGGTTTGTATAATACGATGGAGGGTGAAGATTCATCCTTTTCTTTTTCTTCTTCGTTTCACTATACTTTTAATTTCTGCAAATTCTATGATCACCTCCATTACAGGAGTCCAAAACGATGCCGCAGCTAAAGAGTTCCTTGATCGTTACCCCCTCCCTCTTGTTATCAAGTAAACCTCCTCGGCTCTTCGACTCGACATCTAATCTTTCTTTTCCTCTTCCAATCAAAATTTGGGTTGAGTCTAATGTTTCAATTAAACGGTAAAGTTTCTGCTTTTGACTTCGTATGCATTTTCTTATTAAAAATCTGAACGTGCAGTGCATTACAAACAAAAGCGGAAGTTCCTGGGTTAGAGACCACTTTGGTTGCTTGCCTAGAGAGGATCTTTAAGACCAGATATGGAGCGTCTCTTATCCCGCATTTTGTGGTATTTGTTTTTCTGCTGCTGCGTTTTGTGCATGAAGTTTGTACAAGTCCTTGTCTGTATGTTGGCCATGGATGAGATGGAGGCAATGTGTGTATTATTGGTTGTATAATTTGTTGGATTGATTTCATTTATGTTTTCTGCTTTTTGTTGGTTGTTTTAGTCTTTCGTGCAAATAGGCTTGAAGGCAAATTCTGAGGTAGTCAAATGTCTGGCTTGCAAAACGGTATGAAACATTTAAGCCCTATAGATATATTGGTCCAGACCTTGAAATATGTTGTAGTTGTATGCTTGTTTCTTCAAGTCTATGTTTTCTTTATTTTTATCTTTGAGGTTAATCATGCTTATTACAACTTTCTGACACACTATTTAATTCCCATGCACGTTTAATTTTCTTTATATAGAGCCTACAAGTCAGTCATTTCCTAGTGCTTGCACCTAGTTTCATCTGTTAGGTGATTTTAATGTTCCTTTAGAATGATGTAGATGACTTGTCTCCTTTTTTACTCTGTCTAGGGTGGAAAACATGGATAACATCCAATTTATATGATGACGGATTGAATATTGAAAACTTGATAGTTATGTTAAACCAACTTTATGAGTTCACTACACATTGTCAGGTGATTGAATGGTTGAATGAAATTATTGCCTTGTTTAATTATGTGATGACAGTGTTGTCAGTGGACCCTAATGAGAAGGCAGTTTACTTTCTAGCTATGTTGCACAAGAACTTGTTATGGTGTGAATGAATTGGGAGGGATACACAAAAGGGCAATTCTGGATACCTCATTTGCTAGCTATAATTTTACAGTTTTTACAAATCATTAGTTACAGCAAGAAACGTGAGGGGAAGTTCAAGGAACTGGCTTAATCCTAAAGGCTACTGGATGTGTATGCTGAGTTAGAGGGACATGATATCTTATAGTTTATTTTAACTTCGGTTGTAAAGAATGAATTTAACTGCTATCTGTGTATGTCACATTATATTTTATGTGGTCTCAGTTAAATTTCTCCAGGTCAATCTGCATGCTCAGACAAATGACTTTGTATGCCTATACATTGAGGAAAATTTAACTTCATTTCACTGCCCTATCAATTGTGCGCAGATCTCATGTCTTTTGGAGCATTTCAATGAAACACCTTCCTTAGCTGCACAGCTTATTATTGAAAATGACATATATCCACTTCTTCTTGGGTGTCTCATAAATGGGTAAATAGTAATCCTTTAATTTTCAACTTCCTATAGAATTTTGCTACTTTTTACGTGCGTATTTACCTATCGTTATCTGAAAAATGGCGGAATCAGAAAAAATGTAAACTGGAGATCTGGGTAAACAATAATGGATTAGCACAATACAATCTTACAGGTCTTGACACCTTATGATGGGGGAAGTTGTGATTAATATGATAACTGGCTGCCTGGCTTTCCAATTTGATAGAGCATCATATATCTGTCAGCACATGTTGCCATTTTCTTTGGTCAGGTGACCAGGAATTACAAAATTTTCGTTTATCACGTCTTAGATCTGCCCACTATCTACTGTCTTCAACTGGAGAAGCTTAACAAACGGTGCATCTTAATTTGTCAACTTGTATTTATTTGGATTGCACGGGTGCTTTTCATATTTGTATTAGATGCTGCTGTCAGCGATTTAGTTGCACTCTTCTGGTTCCTTCCTTCAGTTGTGTGTTTATTGTCTTCACGAATAACTGCCTTTTGTTGAGGTAAGGGTAGTGCAGAAGTGGGCGTGGAAGGAAGTATCAGAAGGGAAAAGAAGTGGGGAGTTGTTTAGTTCATCACGCTAAAATTCAACGCTCAATAAGTGACTGTGAATGGCACTGCATTTTGCTTTTGAAATTTGTCAATTATGTCGTTCTAGGATGCCTTTCCCCCCTCATCAAAATAATGTTGTTGATTTTGCAGAGCTGTTCAAAGATGACTTTTTTAGGTGATGTAAAGTTGAAAATAAATTTTTGATCCATTGCTGCATATGAAATGCATTTGTTCTTCCTGTAGGGATGAAAAAGTGGCAACTGAATCAATTGAGGCAATTGTGAAATTAGCTGGTTCTCCACAGGGTGTGGTAAGGACTTTGTTATTCAACACATATTATGAGGTTTAACTTATTTTATAATAATCTTTCTGCTGTCAGAATTGGCATAATTTTTCTTATTTGTTAGAAATCTGGAATGAGATTGTCAAGAATTTTACTCATTTTGCAGCAGATCATCTTTCCAGCAAACAACAGTGAAGTCACTCACCTTGTGAATTTATCAGCCCGAAGTTCTTCATTGGTATGATAGTTTATTCCTGGGAAGATATCTCAAAATAGACTCCATTTCCTGACAATCAAACCAATGAAAAGATGACATATTTGCTGAATTAACTTCTCAGCCACTTTGCAAATTGCATCCTGTTATTCTTTAGTTATGTGTGCTCTTAGTGCTTCAAGAAAAAACTTCTCTGAACTGCTAGTATTTTTTCTCTTAGTAATCACATGCTCTTTCTTGCCATTTCATGCCTGTCAGGGACGTGTACGGGTTTTATCTTTGATAGTGAAGCTGTTCTCTGTTTCCCCTTATGTGGCATCTGTAGTTTACAATTCAAATCTACTCAGTTTACTGGAGGCAGAACTCAGGAACACAGATGATACTCTAGCAACGTTAAGTGTTCTGGAGTTGTTTTATGAGGTTTGCTATTTGCTAAATACTTCTTGTCTCCTTTTCTCTGCCATCTCCTAATGCCGTGTTCATGGGCCTTGACTTTTTGGTGTTATTTATGCCCACCATCCATCAATCTACTGTTATAGCTCCTTGACAACATAGTTAGGATCTATTTTTTGGTTTTTTGTAAGTGGCGTGAGCTATAATCTTACTTTTTCTTGTTCCATGGTGGAAATTGAAGTTATCAGAAATTCAGCATGGTACAGAGTTCTTGTCAAGAACAACACTTATCCAGTTGCTTACTTCTATGATCAGGTAGTTTGAATGGTTCCCCTTAACATAGATGGTTAGAAGTTTGTTTACCTAGATTCTGACTGGCAGTATTGCTATTATTACATTGTAATAGTTCCTCCTTTCTTCTCTTGAAGCAATTCTTTGATGGATGCCGTGTTAAGATCAAGAGCAATGATGATAACTGGACGACTTCTAGCCAAAGAGAATGTACTTGCATTTCTTGATGAATTTAGTGAGTTTTGTGCTTGAGTCTGGTTGTTCATGGATGCTGATGAACACATAATTTGATGTAATTGTGTTTCTAATAGACTAGAGTCACATCGTGTACATTCACTTTGATTGCAACTTATTGGGAACATATACATATGTTGGGCAGTCTTTATTTTTGGAAGCGCTCCTTTGGAAATTGGGAGAGTTAATTGTCAGCGTTCAGTTTATGCCAATATCTGAGAAAGTCTATTATAATATCCGTTGGAGAGTCAAAAGTACAAATTATTGGATTTTATTTTATGATATGTAATCTCAAACTGGTAGGCTTCAGGAATTCTTTGTTGTTGTACTAACTCTCCTTATAAATTCAGGTGTTAGAACAATTATATCAGCCATTGATCAAAGACTTGGGTTGGGAAGTGAAGATTTGAATGAGTGTGAAACTGCCTTGGAGGCATTGGGCCAGATAGGATCATGTAAGTAAATGACTAACTACTGTTAGCTGATAAAATGTCATATTCATGTTGTTTAGATGGGTGACAATTTGCCATCAACAAATCCACAAATTAACTTCACTTGAACTTTGTTGCGTACTCTGCGGTGCATCGTGTATTATCTTAAATACCTGTGTGAAAAACTAGCAGTATCCTTTTTCTAGTTTTAGGTGTTTCAGAATAAGTGCCTTTCCATTCACCTTTTTGCTCCAATTGATATTCTGAAACATATTTTAGGTATTAGATACATATCTATGTGTTTCATGCAAATTAATTGACAACATTTCTTGTTCTTGTCAGTATTGTTGTTTAGAGTTAGATGTTTTTATCTTTATGAGTTTAGTACATGCGGCTCAAATTTATTTCCAAAAAAGTTTTGTGAAGCTTTCTAATAGCTGGGCCAGGATTGGGATCAAATAGCCAAGTGAACATTTTAAAAGCATGAATGATGTGCTCTTTGTTGATGTTTGGTGGATATGCTGGAGTGTGAAGCAATATCTGTTGCAGCTCAGTTAAGCGGAAAAAGCTAGGAAATGTGGATAAATAGGTAGGAGATGTTTTCATCTGAGAATCAGGAGGCGAGGAAGATTTTAACAGTTAATAATTTTGCAACCATTTTTCACTTGTAATTGTTACTTACATATTAACCAATAATTGTTATCACATAAAATAGATCCACATCTTTGATCTTGACGTAATTTGTATCCTCTGTCAATTGCACTCAGTTGCAGTGGTGTTTGGATTTTAGATTAATGTACAGTGAAACAATAAATGGTGGTTTTGATTATTGCAAGTCCTAATGAACAAAGTATATTGGTTATGTCAAAATTCGATAATCCGACTTGTTGAAGTTGTAAGTTCGGTATCTCTATTGACATCCTATGCGTGTGGTTTCCTTGCATGATATTTTAAACGGATTGCAACATATTATGGGCTAGAATGAAATTTGCTCTTCAATAGATTTAATCCTCATGTTGTTGGTGATTGTCGTTTGTAATATGTCGATATGTGATTGTTGTTTGTAATATGTAGATACTAAGGGATCTTCTATTTGTTACGAGTCATGTGACATGATGTGGGGTAATAAGCTTATTCAAAAAATGCAAGAATTACTGATTATTGATGTCATTTTCTAGTCATTCGCTACCTAAGAAAGTGAAAATTTTTATGTGCTTGTAATGTTTACTGAAGCTGAATCACGTGACTGTTCCAATTTCCTATTAGCTTACCCAGGGGCAACATTGCTGCTCTCAGCTTCACCTCCTGCTGCAAGACATGTAGTTGATGCAGCTTTTGAGCGACAGTTTCATGGTAGACAGTTGGTAAGTTCTCTCAGTCCTTGCATTCTAACCTTTATAGATAATAATCATCATGTCCTTGACAGAACCGTCCCTTCCTGTTCTTTCCATAGAGAGGACATTATTACAATTCATTTTATATAAGATTGATGAGAATTATCTATTAACGTTCTAACGCTGTACTGTCTAAATTTTATTGTACTGCAGATATGAATAATAATTACTTTGCTATTTTCTTGCAACTAAAAGGTAGATTGTCAGATAATGGTCAACCAAGTCCCTTTAAAGGTTAAAGGAGATGCAAAAAACTATTTTTAACTTAACTCTGTATTCCCTTGTGCCTTTTTATTATTCCAGTCAACAATTCTATGACTTGCATGTAACTCGCTTGTATGCTTGCTTTCTCAAGAATTTGCCTATGAATAAACTCACTGGTGGAAAGTAGGTGCTAGTTCTGGATTATATCTAAAAATTGCTAACGATACTTGAAGTATTAAAGTGGTTCTCCTTGACAATCACATCAAATATCTGGCTGCAAAAGTACATAATGGATTCATTTCATATAGCTATTTGAGAATCATTGATCTTATATCCAGTTATATTCAACCATGATGCACGACAAGCTCCTTTTGACCAATAGTCTGACATGGGGAAATCGTTTTTCCAAAATAAATGTTTTTTTAAAAATATAATTCAAGGACTTGGGAAAATCAATTGTACAAGACCTATTGTCAAAATCTCCAAATTAGTGGTACAACCTGATAGTTACAAGACTACAAAGGAGAGTACAAGTTTGCTTCCTACCTAAGCTTGAGCTGATGTAGCAAATGTTGGCGATTGATGCTGATTTGATATCGCATGCATACTGTTTGCCAGGTTAGACTAGGAATCACATTCCTGGCAAACTTGCTTTCTTTCTTTCCTTGTCAAGTTTTAGTTGTCAATTCCTAAATTGAAGGTAAAAGTTTTACGAGTTTTAGGACTTGCATATACTTATTCCATCTTGTGTCCTTACAAGTTACTGCATTTTCAATTATCATATTGTTGAAAGGATGTATTGTGCCAGTATCATAGCAGAAATTTTGTCTAATATCATAAATTACTTCCTAGTCCTATTGCTAAAATGATTATGTTAAAGGTAGGGATTCAAATATCAAATTGAAATGCCAGATTCTGTTTTCTGTGTTGCATCTCTAAGATAATTGGATGATACACGCAGGCTGCATTGCATTCCCTTGGAAATATTTCGGGAGAGAATCGATCTGAAGGCAATATTATACTGAATGGGGATGCGGAAGATAACCTGAGACGCTTGGTCTATGAAACAGCTTCCAGAAGCACAAAGCTAACACCATCGGTGAGAATTTTTCTTAAATAGCTTTATACGACTTTATCTTTGTTCTACTGCAGTACTTGAAGTACCACTATTACTCTCGCTTGCACCTAGCAATAAACACGTGCTACTTCATTGATTGTTTGTTGCATAGCTTAGATTTTTATTCTTTTGCGCTGGCAATTGACATGATATGCTTTTGGAATTGCTGACAAGACTAAAGCTTTTGCAATTGGCAGGGCCTTTTCCTATCAGTTCTTAAGCAGGATTCAGAAGTTCGTTTGGCGGTGAGGGCTTCTTACTTTCCTGGGCTATCTATTCTTGGAGCTGCTTAGATGACAATATTGCATAGAACTCTTTTACTAGTGTCTTAGCTGCTTCTAAGCCAGATGAGAATATTGCATAATGCTTTTTCTAGCATATTCATTATTATGCTAAATCACTGTTTTTGAACGAAATACTCAGTTAACTATTTATTTGTGATCAGCAATAAGTTCATAAACCACATTATTATAAGCTACAACCACAAAAACAAACTGCAATACAAACAAATCCCACTTGCTCTCTCATGTTCTTTAAATTATTTGTTAGGCAGGATGGCTTGGAAGCGTTCCTATTTAGGCCTAAGCTATCATAGTGAAAAATAACCATAGAGCAAATTTTAAATTGTGCTAAATCTTTTGTTCTTATAGTTGTGTTAAAACTATTTTACACTAAAGAAAAGAGTTTTAAGTCCTGGTCTGTTATGATGGGCTTTGTCACATAAGACCTGGATGTGTGGATTCCTATATTGAAGTCTCTATGGAAGGATAAAGTGAAACAAAAGGTTAAGGTTTAATATGAGATTTGTTCAAATATCAGAAGTCTTTTAAAAAATTATTATTGTTTATCGCAGTTACAATTTTAACTCTTTCACACTTAAATAGGCCAAGCTCCTCCTAAAGATGTAGCATTTTGATCTATATTTTTCACTTAATTAAAAATTGGCCTTCACTTGAAGTTTATGCCTGATCTATGGTAAGTGGGTTAGTGGAGTTTTTATTGTTGCTTTCTTATGTGAATATTTTCAGGCTTACCGAATGATAAGTGGGTTGGTGGCTCGGCCATGGTGCCTGATGGAAGTATGTTCTAAGCAAGAAATAATAGACATAGTCACTGATCCAGCTACTGAAACAACCAAAATAGGTTTGTGCTCCACCACCTGTTTAATATCATGTTCCTAATGATCATAGTCAATGGTTAAGATCTTTACATTTGTTTCTCTTGTTTTTTATTCTCCTGTAGTTGCCATTGCACTTAGTAATTGTAAATAGGATATGAACTGAATAGAAGGAACTTTTTCCAGTACAGTGTATTTGGTACATATAAATGGGCCGCCTTAAATAGGAATTGGTAGCTGTCATCTGTCAGCCGATATATTACCAGTTCATCAATGTTTCAAAATGACTTCCGTGCATCTGAAGCACATTTAGTTAGATATGTTATACTGTCGAATTAAGTACATCACAAAAGTTGAACTGCTCTGGGGCATGTCTTTGGAACAATGGCTATATTTTCAGTTAACTTACATGAAATTCTCGATGCTAGTTATCAAAGAAATAGATCGAAAGGCTTGATCTTTTTTTGGGGAAAAAATCACTCTTATTTTATAGATTACGTGTATCAAAAGAGATAGGAATGCATTACTATTATATGCAAGATAGGAGCCGCCTTGGAGTTATTTGGTTTTATTTAGAAGCTTGATTGGAAAGATTTCAAGTGGAGAGCAAATTGATGATGTGATTGTTTACATCTTTTGCTAAACTGCTATGCGGATGGCCCAAGTATGAGGCAAGGTGCATAATTGCGCATCTGTGTTGCTGTGACTGCACAATGCCTTTTACTTGTTGAAAAGACAAATTGTTACTATTTAGCCAAGTGAGAAAAATAGCACTTCATTATCTCTACCAGCCTGAGAGTTCTTTTTTGAAGTTTTCATAATTTTGTCTTCGTATCTTAAAGCAGTCCTGTTTTTCAGTTTCTTCATCTATGAAGCTGCTAATTGCTGCCACAATTTCAAATCTTATGTTCTCATAAAAAAATGTCAGGTATGGAGGGTAGACATAATTGTTGCAAGGCAATCCACAAGGCTTTTATTTCTTCAGTTAAGCTCAGCAGCAATCCTACTCTTTCTGGAATAGCCACCAAGGTAAAGACGTCTGTGGTATTTGACTTGTTGAAACTAGAAGTACTTGAGCTTGGTCTTCATAACATTTAGTTGTTTTGTGTCTTGGCATCTGAATTGCAGTTGCAGGAAGCTGTTAGTAGGGGTCCCTATCTCTCAGCCAAGCTACGTGAAGCACAACCTGAAGTAATGACTGCTGACAGGTTTTGAACGAAGCGGTGGCTTTTTAGAATCGTTTAAAACTTAAAAAGTCTTCGCTTCAGTTGATGTACATTATTAACAAATTTCCTTTTCATTTCTATTGTGTTCTGATGCTTTCACTGACGGCTTATCACTCAACTATTAAGTAATAACCTTCACTTTAGAATAAGAGGATATAGTCGTATAGTTACTATATGACTTTAGTATAGTACTAATATATTATAGTACTTGTGGAATCTGCAGTCCAAGTGTGTAACAAGTCAGTGAACTGGCTCTTCACCCAACCACTGGGCTAACCACTTGAATGTAAAGAGCCTGAGTAAACCCCACATGACCTCCCAACATCTGACATTGTTCATTAGATCATTGTTAGTATACTTAAAAATGGGAAAGTTTTAGTAGGGGTATAACACAATGTATGGTTGGTAAAAGTAGGAGTCTACAACATCTTGAACAAGTTGGTCTCTAATTGTACTATGAACCTTGTACACCCAGGCAGACTTGTCCAATATCATAACTACCACTACTACTGTGTTCCTCAATCTTCCCACATGCTGGAACTTATACATATATGCTGCTATGATGTCTAGATAGGTAACTAGACTAGGGACCCTTCAATGCGTAATTCATCTGCCTGTTGTTATTTTCAAATGCCACCGCCTCCAATTGGACCTCCCTCACAAGACTTTAGTATCATAAAAAGTGATTATTTTGGCATGGAAAGTTGATCATGACACAACCCTATTGTTATTTCGAATATCGAAATCGTGTAAAAATGTAATTTTAACTTCCATAAAAGTCTTGTGAGAAAATATTTAATCCTCGATTTTTGTGATATTCGTTTGACATTTTAATGATTTATAAATTTCTAACTGATCAAATGGGAATTTTGGTTGATGAATTTGTTGAATAAATATTACTTATTTATTTTTAGTTTTATTTATTTATTCTTGTGGGTCATTTAAAAACAATCTCTTTAGTAATTAAGAATAAGCGTGCACATTTTTTAGGGCTTTTCAAACTCCCTGTTATCTACTAGATGTTGAAAATCTCAATAGTCCAAAATTTAGTGAGTTGATGATTAGTAGACGATGATTTATAACTTGGTTTATTATAATGGTTATCGGGACTGGAAATAGTATAAAATTTGTAGTGTATTGAGAAATGAAATTTGGTTGATATTCTTGAACTATTAAATTAAAATTTATTTCCTAAAATGGTTATATATGACTGAATCGATGCTTCGAAGAACTTAATTGACGATTAGGAATTAGGAATTAGCATGTTACGAAATTAAATGTGGTAGATATCTTGTTCTATGTTATGTCAATTCAATTAGTTGATCTTACACTATGTTTAACATCTTCACACTCATTTCATCTTATTCTCTTTTTAGATTTAGAAAATAAGCTTTTACAAACATATAGTCAGGGATGAATTAAGTTAGATTTTATTAATTAGTTTAGTTACTATTAAGATTAAATTTTGATGGTTAACAAAAATGACTTATTATGTAACTTGAGGACATGTATTTCTACCTTTTTAATCGCAGTATTGAAGAATATTGAATGTAATGATACTTGTGCTTTAAGTTGCATGGACTTATAAAGCATATGTAAATTATATAGAAAATATTCCAAGTAGATTTTACAGTCAACTTTATGAATACCGTATCGTTCCAGTACCGAATTGGATCAATATCAGTACCGTTTTGGATAATTTTTAAAATTTATGAAAAAGTCTATAAACTTTTGTAAAATTACAAAATAATCTATTAGTATATTGTACTGTATGTTTTATAATTTTAAATCAACCATGTTTTCAAATATTATAGTAACAAAAATTTTAAAATAATAAGAATTTATTTATTTTTATTAACATTAATTTTCAAATATTTCACATATAAATAACAATCACAATTAATATGAAAAAATATCATTTAATCATCATACAAATAACAACTATTATATGATATGTTAATAAATATACATCTTCGTTGGACATAAAAATAGACCAAAATAGTCAAACAAATCATAGAAAAACATTAGGAAATTAACCTTAAGGTGTGATTTTGATGCACATTGATATAAGTAAGATTTCACCTATTAGTTTGATTCAATTGTAGCAAGGTACATTATAGTCTAAATACATTACAATAAGACATTGACTAGCTTCTAGTGTAAGTTCTACAAATCTTGGCATAGTAGAAAAGGTGAGTTGTGAATCGATACAATATTTACAAGAAACAAATTGTTTTCCACCTCTAACTGTAGGTAAGGAACTAATTTGGTTAAATATGTTTAGTTGTTTTATACCAATTTCATCACATTAACTTCATTATATGAAGAAATTTTTTGCATTACATTTTATTAGATTAAGAAATTATTTATATTGCAATTATCAAATATTTCTAACCTTCAAAATTCAAACACAAATTTCTCACTTCTCAACTGACAAGTAATTCATATTACACAACATAACCAAAGCACTATTCGGAGCGAAAAAAAACAATTCAAAATATACTCAAAAAGTCAACATTCCAGTTTGGATCGATGGGTTAGGTCGGTTCAGTGGTCAGGTCGGGTTTTTTGGTTTGGGTCGGGTCAAAATCATATAATTTCAGCAAGTAATGGTAGCAATGGTGGAGGAGAGCAGCTGAACAAGGGCTAGGCGCGGTGGGAAGAGAAAGCAACAGGTAAGGGTGGTGTTGTTCGCTCGGGATGATCTCGTTTTAATCACTCTCGCGCGTATGTTAAGCGTTCATTTTGTGCCTCTTTCACTTGAATTTTCAAATCCGACGCGCTCCTTTCTTTCTCAAAGTCAACTTTCTCACTTGTTTACAAAAGTGATTTTGAATCGTTTTTTATCCCTCTTTACACCATGGAGATATTGAATAGAATGAACTTTGTTTTTTGCACAAAAAATCAAATATATGAATTATGGCGATAGGTCCTATTATAGTGAGTATTATCTTCCGTGTATTATTTATATAAAATTTCTCATTACTAGCTTTTAAACTTAATGAATAAACCATATGTTTATTCTAGGTCTAAATTAGATTATATTTCTCAAAAGCAATCAAATATATGTGTGCACAAAAACATATGAGAAAATATCAAATTAAATAAGAGTTCCATTGAAGCAACAACTATACAACAAAAATCACATTATGGAATCAAGTCCTATTGGCACTACGTGATCCTTAAACTGCTTAGGTGGCATACCTTTAGTTAAAGGATCCTCAATCATCAAATTAGTGTCAATGTGCTCTATACAACTTTCCTTTCTTTAACACGTTCTCTTATGGATGAATACTTAATGTCGATATGCTTACTTCAAATTCTACTTTTGTTATTTTTACTCATAAAGACTGCAGTTGAGTTGTCGCAATATAACCTTAATGGCTTAGAAATTGAATCAACAACTCTAAACCTAAATATGAAACTTTTCAACCATACAACATTCGAGGTGACCTTAAAACATGATACGAAGTCAGCTTTCATAGTGGAAGTAGCAATCAGGGTCTGCTTGACACTTCTCTAAGATATAGCTCCACCAGCTAGCATAAAAATATACCAAGATGTTAATGTCCTTGAATCAATACAGCCAGCAAAGTATGAATCGGAGTATCCAACTACTTCCAGGTTCTCAGTTTCCCTGTACATAAGCATGCTGTCTTTTATGCCCTGAAGATATCTCATAACTTTCTTTGCAGCTTTCCAGTGGTCAACACCCGGATTACTCTGATATCTACCTAACATTTCAACAGTATATGCGATGTCAGGTCAGATACAGACAGACCTGAGCATACATAAGGCTTCCGACAGCTGAAGTATATGGAATGTTCTTCATGTGTTCCCGCTTAAAATCATTCTTCGGGTATTGATTCAAACTGAATCTATCACACTTCACTATGGGTGCTACACTTGGCGCACAATATTTCATCCGAAATATCTCTAAAACATTGTTGATATAGGTTTCTTGAGACAAACCCAAAATACCTCGAGATCTTTTGCTGTGAATCTTGATGTTAATGACATAAGATGCCTCACTCATATCTTTCATATAAAAATTCTTTGAGAGAAATTGTTTCACCTTATATAACAAACCTTTATCATTAGTCGCAAGTAAAATGTCATTCACGTATAACACAAGAAAACAAATTTTACTCCTACTGGATCTTGATGTCAATGACATAAGATGCCTTACCCATATCTTTCATATCAAAATTCTTTGAGAGAAATTGTTTCACCTCATATAGCAAAC
>JANSVB020000470.1:2413211-2425793 GCA_025504935.2 Erythroxylum haughtii
TCTTAATTTGAAATTGTTATTATTATTATTTGTTAATTTTTTAATCAATACAAATCATTCGTAATAAAATTATCAATAAATTACATATTTCTAATCATATTAAGAATCAGGGGCATTTTCATCATTGACACAATTTTTTCATTCTGATCACTGCAATCAAACACATTCTGTTCTCGAGACGGAGACAGTGTTTTCTGTTCTGTCCATCACAACCAAACATTTCACTATCTCTAATTTTTGTTCCATTCTATCTCCAAATTTTTATTTCGTTCCATCTCTAAATATCAGAGACAACATCCATACGCAACCTTCGTGTTATACTTTATTGTGTCCTGTTATGTGCCCATTCAACTATTCTATAGAGGCTAATCGATGCTACCTCGAAGCTACAATCATATCCATAAGATAAGAATTATGACACAGACATGAAGAGGACATAATAAACTAATTTATTCGGTAGGTCTCTGGTCTTGACGTCCCTTAATGCATCACGTGAAATAATATGATATGCTTTTTAATGAAATTTAATAAAACATAATAAAAACGCCATAATCATCTAAATACATGCCTAGCTTGTTTACCCTTTAACATCTACGGTATCGCTACAAAATAGGCCACTGATATCGTTAGGAATAAGAATTCAAGCTTTTTTCCAAATAGTTTGGAAGATCTGATCCTCAATCCTCGCTAAGCGCTATTATCGTTACTTGCTTGCTCATCAACATCTACAACCAGACCTCGTAATCGTCTTCCAATAATCAGCACACTGTCTTAGTTCACCTTACACATGAATTTGCCGTTATATCACAGGTATTTCATTGCTCTTCCTTTTTCCTTTTTCCTGGTTTTGTTGTGATTGACTGTACTTGCATCATTACATCGATCATGAAACTAGAAATTATTTCAAGAACTACAAACTACGGAGTTTTGTAGAAAACCAGATTTAAAAGATGATCTTCCTGAAATACTTGACTGTTACTTTGATGAGTTGGGTTTTAATTATCCTTTATCTGAAATGAGCGATGCCACAATTTTCCGCAGCACTTTCATGTCCTTTGTCTTAATTGTGTTTCGTCCGTTCGGAAGTGGTCCAAGGAGTCTCCATAACCTCTAAATGTTGGGAGACGCAAGTGCATTGCGCTAATCGAATCTAATTATTGCTTTAGGTTAAGTCAATTATTTAATTTATTAATTTGTTAAAAAAATTATATAGAATACTTGATTTGTGAATATTATAACATTTAAAATTTTCATTATGTGGAAGTTGGATCAAGAAATCTAAACAGAAATTTCATTTCAGCAAATGTTGTTTGGCTAATTGCACGATTAGTCTGTGAGGATAGGACCCATCGGGTTTTGGGTAAGGACAAGTCAGAGTGGGAAAGCCGTGCAAAACTTGATATCCACTAGTAGAAGTTAGAACAGAGGTACTCTGAGACGACTCATCTATTCTTATCATCAAATATCTGGTACATCATGCTCTCTCTTATCTCACGCATGTTTCACGTATCTCAACTCTCTACATACATATAATTCGACACTACTCTGGCAGAGCCACGTTTTCTCTTATCTCACACATGTTTCACGTATCTCAACTCTCTGCATTCATATAATTCGATACTACTTGGGCAGAGGCCAATCACACTGGAGCAGAAGCAGACTTTCACCCTCCAGGAATTTAGGAAGAGCTTTGCTGAAAGAAGTTGAAGCTCCGTTTGCAGGTATGTTCCTCTCCTTTCAGTTTCTTTCTGACTCCCCAGTTAAAATTGTGCTTGCACTTTACAATATTGGGACGAGGAACTCATTCTCTGCGTCATTTGTTACTTGCAATTACGTTTTTATCGTATTTAAACTCAATTATGTACAAGGAAATGTGTCATTCTAGCTATCCGTGATTGGCCCCAAAAGTAGAAAATGGTATGCTCATAGATTAGGAAAGAATGTAGTCTTTGAAGTTAGAACCTATGTATAATAAGATTCATACCGGTGAAATTGAATTGAAGAGTGTATCCAATATCATTAAAGATAAAATATATTAGGAACTTCTTCTACCTTTTTCTCTAAAATCCTAGATACATCCCCAACTCAAACATGAAGATATTAGGAAGGCAAATATAAAGGGACTAGTCTAGTTGATAAGGAGAAAAGTTGTTCTTTCTATGTCACCGAGGATTGAATTCGTATGGAGAATGAAAAAACAAAAACCAAACTGGGAAGGCCAAACTAGAAATTGGTAATTTTGCAAAGTTAGGGACTAGGGATCATTTCCAAGATCGAGGCTTTGCAACTATTAAAATGAGGTCGGCTTCAATGCCCAGCCCACTCACAACAGTATTTTAGGGAGTTTGCTAACTTTATGCCAAGAGCCCGAAGAAGTTTTAGAATGATAGTCTCGTAAGAATAGTTCTCTTAAACGTTGAACAAATTTCAATGCAGTTGAAACAGCCAATTTTAACTAGAAAGTTATTTTCTAATTATCTTGAATTTAGAAGTGGAATGATGATTACCATAAAACTCATCAAAATTTGTTAACATTACGCTAAAAAGGAAAAAAAAAGAATAACTAAAAGAACTCATGTCATGTCTAAAGAAGAGGATTGAAAATTTGAAGGTGATCATGAAATGGAATATAAAACTTTAAACTATCTAGACAAACATATTAATGATTATCTATTTAAAATGTGCTACTTGTTTGATGCTACAAAATTATACGAGGAAGAAAATGTCACGTAACACATTTAAATATTAACCTTTACATTATTCCATTAGTCGTATTAGTAAACTATTAAAAGAGACAATCTTTTCTTGGAAATGTAACAAAGACAATCTTTTAAACTAAGTTATCTAAAATTTAAAATTTTGGATATTTAATTAAAATATTTAAAAGATTAGATATTAAAATTAAAATTTTAAAAAGTTAGGAACTTTATAATTTGATATCCTAAAGAAAAATAATAAATACTAAAATAACCATGAGCAAGGAGAGCACTAGATAAAACAAAGTTCAAACTATCATACAAGTTGGAGCGAAACCTAAACAAGATTAGTGTTGTGTAACTATATTTAGCACCATGAGGACGAATGGTAGAAGTGCAAGTCTTAAAAAAATAAAGGAAGAAAGATAAACAAAAGAAAAAGCTTAGAAATAAAGGAGAATAAAAGTAAAAGATGTTCAAGTATAGTCCACTACTTTTTCATGTGTCTTTCTAAAGATAAATATGCTTTTGACATAGCCATGTTTTAGGACATGTATCGATTTTGATAGAGAAGTTGATGAAGAATAAACTACACTATATAAGAGAAAGTTATACAAAATGGAATAGGAAAAATAAATTAAAAAGTGTCCAATCTTGTTAATTTTTAAAAATTTTGAATCTTTAAAGAGTTCAATTAAGTGCACAAAATTTTTAAAATTAAACAACTTAATTAAAAAATTATCTTACTTTATATTTTCCTTATGTGATCGATGAAATAGCAACAATATTAGCATTTTAAGGAGCTACAATGCTATATGGCTCTTCGTCTTTGTCAGTATGGTATTGAGTCTCTTGTGGCAAACATATTAGTGAATATCTATTTAAAATGTGCCACTTGTTTGATGCTAAAAAATTATATGAGGAAGAAAATGTCACGTAACACTTTTAAATATTAACCTTTACATTACTCTATTAGTCATATAAGTAAAATATTAAAAAAAAACAATTGTTATTTTGGAAATTTAACAAAGACAATCTTTTGAACTAAGTTATTCAAAATTTAAAAGTTTGGATATTTAATTAAAATTTTTAAAAGATTAGATATTAAAATTAGAATTTTAAAAAGTTAGGAACATTGTAATTTGATATCCTGAAAAAAAAAAACTAAAATAACCATGAACAAGGAGAGCATTAGATAAAACAAAGTCCAAACTATCATATATGCTTTAGTGAAATCCAAACAAGATTAGTGTTGTGTGACTCTATTTAGCACCACAAGCACAAATGGTAAAAGTGCAAGTCTTAAAAAATAAAGGAAGAAAGATAACCAAAAGAAAAAGCTTAGAAATAAAGGATAATGAAAGTGAAAGATGTTCAAGTATATCTTGATGAATTATAGAGATGAGTTGATCTACTTTCATCGTGTTCCAGGTCATATAGTCTACTACTTTTTCATGTGTCTTTCTAAAGATAAATATGGTTTTGACATAGCCATGTTTTGGGACATATATCCTTTTGATAGAGAAGTTGATGGAGAATAAATTACATTAAATAAGAGAAAGTTATACAAAAAAGAATTGGCAAAATAAATTAGAAAGTGTCAAATCTTGTTAATTTTTAAAGCTTTTGAACCTTTGAAAAGTTCAATTATGTGCTCAAATTTTTAAAAAATAAACAACTTAATTAAAAAACTTGTCTTAATTTTTATTTTTTTATCTGACTTATGAAATAGCATCAATATTGGCATTTTAAGGAGCTATAATGCTATATGGCTCTTCGTCTTTGTCAGTATGGTATTGAGTCTCTTGTGGCAAACACATTACTGATTATCTATTTAAAATGTGTCACTTGATTGATACTAAAAAATTATACGAGGAAGAAAATGTCACGTAACACTTTTAAATATTAACCTTTACATTACTTCGATAGTTATATAAGTAAAATATTAAAAGAGACAACTATTATTTTGAAAATTTAACAAAGACAACCTTTTAAACTAAATTGTCCTAAATTTAAAAATTTGGACATTTAATTAAAAATTTAAAAGACTAGGTATTAAAATTAAAAAAAGTTTGAAACTTTGTAATTTGATATCCTAAAGAAAAATAATACTAAAATAACCATGAACAAGGAGAGCACTAGATAAAACAAAGTCCAAACTATCATATATACTTTAGTGAAATCCAAACAGGATTAGTGTTGTGTGACTATATTTAGCACCATCAAGTCTTTTTTTTTTTTTTGCTTACAAAGAATAATAAAACAAACAAACCCCACACAACTCTAAAACAAACATCCTATTAGCGCAGTATTCTGCGGTACAAAGTTCCTTGCTTGTCTTGGGGTATGAGTTTCATAACGACTGTCGAGGCTCTTGAAGTATATGCAGGCCTGGGCTGGATAACACTACTAGAGAAGCTAGGCTATCGACACACTGGTTACCTTTGCGATATACATGCTGAAATTGCACCTCCCATGCTCGGTGGATTAATTCATGAGTACCTGCCACTAAAAAATTATCCTCAGACAAAACTATATTGGAAGAGGAAAGAATGTTCACCTCTAATGAATCCACTTCAACGACAATACGTCGATATCTAAGCATCCATGCCAGTGTAAGACCCTAGTGGACTCCCCAGAGTTTGGCTGTTAAAGGCGAGCCCCTTCTAATGTTCTATAGTAATCCACCACACTACTGACCGTGACAGCTCCTAATTAATCCTCCAGCAATAGCAATATTAGACCCTTGTTTAACCGCTCCATCAATATTTAATTTGACCTAATCCTTTATCGGTTAGGTCCAACCAACTAAATTGTCCACAGGTAAACACTGTGTCTTAAACACGCAACTTTCCATAGCTCTTACCATGACTATCCATTCAACGTAATCCATAATGACTCTAGTACCTTCTTCCGGTCAAATAAATTCAGCCTAAAAAAGACTTCTGTTTCTCCATTGTCATAAGAACCAACAGCTTACTCCATATATGGTAACTCACTCTACTTGCTTCACCTATAAGTGCTTCATAAGGTTGGATTTCACCCACATCCCTTCATCTTATTGAAAAAAAAATTCATATCAACCACGTCAGACGAAATTTACACAAGAAGGCTTTCACTCTCGGACAATCCCATAATATATGCAACGTTGTCTCCTCTTAGCCACAGAAGTGACAACTGCTATCTGTTGTGATATGTCGAACTACTCGTTGTTGATTGGTCAGTAGTTTTCTCTTAGCCAATAACCAAAAGAAATCCCTAATCTGCTAGGGTCTTGCCCATTTTCAGATTAACTCCCATAGTCTATTATTAGCATCCGTGGTATTAACTTCAATTAAGTCATAAGCTGACGCCACTGTGAACCTCTTATGATCAGTTTGTCCCCACACCATTTTATCTTCCTCTATGCCTTCTTCATTAGAACGAATCGCCATAACATCCATACATACTGTGGAAGATAATGTCGGAATAAATTCCACTGCCAGGTGCCAACTTCATCCGTAAAATCCGCAATTGTAGGGTAAAGAACACTATCAGGAATTGGAGAGGTCACCATGACTATTAATGGTCCCCAACCATCCACCCAATTATCTAGCCAGAAGAAAATACGCCTCCCATTACCTAGATTCTATTTTATACCTTGGCGTACAAACTGCAAAGTTGCAGATATCTCCCTCCAAATGAGCGAAGCCCCTTTCCTATCTAGCATGTGAGAGATATGATATGTATCTATTTGATATTTTTCCCTTAGGATCTGAACCTATAAAGTTGTGGGTTGAGTAATCAAAGCCCAGCCTAACTTTGGCAATAACACATCATTGGAAGAACGAATGCGTTTAATGCCTAGGACCCCTGCATTTTTAGGCTGACACACTATCTCCTATTTAATTAAATGCATTTTTCTATGTTTGCTCGTTGAACCCTATATAAAATCTCTCATGATTCTTTTCAAATCATTGTAAAGTTGCCGCGAAAGTCTCATCGTTTGCATCATGAAAATTGGGAGGGACGAGATTACTGATTGGGTTAAAGTAATTCGCCCCGCTAAAGACAACACTCTTGCACACCATCTTGCAAGTTTCTTTTGTGCTTTATCGAGGATGTAATGATAGGTATTTCTCGTTGTATGCTCATGAATCAATGAAACTCCTAAATACTTTCCAAGGTTGTTCGTACATGTAATGTGCAGGGCTTGATTGAGGCAATGAGTATTTGCTCGAGAAACATTTTAGGAGGAAAAAATTCGAGTTTTAGCAGTATTAACTTTCTATCCTAAGGCTTTATAAAGCACCTCTAAAGTCCTTGCTATCACTTGCGTTTGTGATTTTGTAGCTTCAGCAAGTAGAACGAGGTCATATGCAAAGAAAAGATGGGACATGTGAGGCCCTGTAGGACTCAGCTTTATCGATTGGTTTTCAAAGTCCATGACCCACCTCCTTCGAAATAAGATGACCTAGTCTTTCCATGCACAACACAAAAAGATAAAGCGAGAGCGGATTACCTTGTCGAATACCTCTTGAGGTACTGAAGGGATCAATAAAGGTGCCCTGCCAAGTGACTTGCATAGACATAGTCGTCATACACTTCATAATCACACTAATTAAATTTTTCGGTAACCCAATGTCCTTTAATGTGTTTTGTATAAAATCTCAGCAAAGCCAATTGTATGCTTTTTTCAAATCCACCGTGATAGCAAAGTACCCTGTCTTCCCCTTCTTCTTTCGCATCGAATGAATGACCTCTTGAGCGATGACAATATTATTGGTTATTTGCCTGTCAGGTATAAAACTGCATTGATTCGCCTCCACTAAATGATCTAGATAGTTTTTCAAACGATTCACAATAACTTTAGAAATAATCTTATAAAGCACAGTACAAAAACTAATTGGTCGAAATTGAGAGGTATTATTCAGAGAGGGGATTTTGGGGATCAATACCAGAATGGTTTGATTCAAATCCTTTTCCCATTGTTCCAGTTAAAAGACTTCCTGAATATATGCCACCACTTTTGGCCCTACCTTCCCCCATTGATTTTGAAAAAATAATGCATTGAAACCATTTACTTCAGGGCTTTATTAGGATTCATGTCAAAAACTGCATTCTTGATTTTGATTTCATGGATTGGAAGGTCATGAACCCTTTCCTTCGATAGCGAAGGAAAAGCTTTTGAGATCGGAAACAGGTGCATATTCCCATCTTCGTTAGTATAAAGTTGGACAAAAAATGTCCTGGCTAATAAGCACAGTTGCTCTGGATGGAATCAATGGACTGCTCTGTCTTCATTTTCTTTCTTTTTGATAGAGTGATTGTGTGGTAATATTTGGTATTCCGATCACCATTCGAAATCATTCACATCTGGCTCTTTGATGTCAAAAAGTTTCCTTCTCACACAGTACCTGCATCAGTTTCCCACCCAGCTTTCCCTCAAGACTAAGAGTGAATCCAAATTGCTGACCTCCATGGCCCTCTGAATTCCTTCCAACCATGCTAGCAGTCCTTTTTTTCGATGAAATATATTGCCAAAAACTAACTTATTCCATCTCACAAGGTGGTTGGAGAATTGGGCTAAAGATTTAATCAACGTCTCCTCTTCTGGTAACCATGCTCTGCTACCACATCATCAAAACCTGCATGTGTTAGCCAAGCATTTTGGAATCAAAACATTGAGAACGCTCTTATTCTTGGTTGTGGCCTTTGTAAGTGAATCAGTATAGATCTATGATCTGAACCAAGAAAGGGTAAATGATGATTCACCATTTAAGGAAAATCTTGTAGCCAAGATGTCTAATCAAAAACTCTATCCAACCTAGATTGTACCATTCCTCTTCGCCAAGTAAACTTTGATCCAAAAAATCCCAAATCATGTAGTCCACTCTTATGCACCCATTCCTTAAAATGTTTATTGACCACCTGCATTAACTTGGCTCCACCTCGTTTATCTAAGATCTCCATTTTAGCATTAAAATTCCCCCTACAAGCCAGAGTCTATGAATAGAATGTCCTACCCATCTTAAAACTGGCCAAAGAATGGTTTGAGAAGAAAATTGTGGGCTAGCATAAATTGCTATAAAATTGAAAGAGCAAGAATCTTACTTGATGGTGGTATGAATAAATTGGCGATGAGCTATTACTACTGAGATATCAAATTCATCCATCCACAACATCCATATCCCTCCAGAAAAGCCTTCGACTTCTACTCTAAACGAATAATCAAACCCCAAATTAAGGACTACTTCGTTAGCCTGAGATCTACTAATTCAGATTTTCATCAAAACTAAGATACCAGGTTTGTAATTACGAATGTAATTACGCAATATGGCATGGAATCTGGTCCCCCTACCCCTTGATAATTCCCTATTATGATTGACATAAGGAAATAAAAACGTGAATAGTCTGCTCTACAACTGAGTATAAGTTGTACCTCCTGCGTGGGCTTCCTTATTTCCATCGCCCTGTGTCTTGGGTTTTGCCTCACTTGGTAGTTCAAGTTTATGGAGAAAGCTGTAAACTTTATTCCCACAATGACCGAATCACTAGAATCGAAGGCATACATTATGAGCATAAACAGAAGAACCACAAACCTGACGAGAATAATGGTCTTAAAAGTTATTACAGTCAAGAAAGAGCTAGCGAAAACACTCTAAACGAAGGAGACCAGACCTCTAAACGTCAAAAACAATTAAAGAATCCTAAAAGTAATTGACCTCATGGGTCTTGCCTCACTAGATAGTTCAAGCTTAGGGATTAGGGGCCTGAGTTTCAATAACACTTTGAGTAGCCCAAATCACCTTCCTATAGAGAAAGCTGTAAACTTTAGTCCTAACAATGTCCGCTTCACTAAAATTGAAGGGTTCCTCATACAAATAATTGAATTTTCAAATTGAAAGGGTACAGAACCATGAAAAGGCAAGACATTATCGAACCCTTGAAGAAGCTCAGAAATTAAACTAATTCCATCCGAACTACAGTGACAAAAATGAAAAAGATCGAACCAAAAAAAGCATGGAAGGAGCGAAAGAGAGAAACCTCAGGACCACCAAGCTCATGAACCCTAATAGCTTTCACCATTTGCTACTGGGTTTTGCAGCTGATACTGTAACAAGCTCTCTTGCAACCAACCTTTCTTGGTTTAATATCGTAATGAGGCTGTGTTTGTTGTTTACCAATTTTCCAATGAAACTCGTCCACCTTGGACGAGGGTGATGTAGGAGTGGCAACGACAGTGAGCTAATGCTTTGTAGTAATTTGTGTCTTAACCAACCCATTTAGGATTCTTTCTCTTTGTCCTATTACTTGTGCATTTGGTTCGTTTTCTTGGAGAAGATGACCGTTCATAATTCACAAATGGACACCCTTATTTATATCAACCCTAATTAGTTACATGATTTCATCATTCATTTACATAATTACTTCAATTATTCTTTATAATGAATATTGTTTCATTTGTGTACAATATAGTTTTTTGATATATTATTGGTGAGTCAATAATTTTTCTTTTTCTAATAAAAATAATTTAAAGAGTCAAAATTAATAATTAAAAAATTCAACAAATTTGATCTGACATAACTATAAAAGTCTTAAACTGATTGACTCGTCGGTTCGATTTTTAATATTATAGTTTGATTTATTTTAATAATCTTTATTATTAAAAAATAAATTTGAATTTCTTGATTAATTTTGTAGTTCCACTTTTAAAACATTATTCCAAACCTTATGAAACTATAAGCTGTAAGATCTTCTTGAGTACTTCAACTCAAGACAAGACACTAAATTCTTAAACAACATACTCTAGTCTTAACTTATGTAGATAATAGCATTTGACTTCAACAAACAATGTCCTCATGGACATTAACAAGCGGCGGAAACACCAAATTATGCCTATATTGGCCACTAGGCACTACATACAACCCCATGTGATTGGTTCAGGCTCTAACCTACATGACCAATGACCTCCAATGGGATTGAACACTGATTCAAATATTACCCTTCACTGGAAATTGACTACTGATCGATAAGTAGCACCAGGTTGCCACCCATTTGGAATTACATCCTTAGCCACCAGAGTTTCGCCGGAGTACTGTGACGTAAGTTTGATCGAAAATGGCGGCTTAAGCTCTGATCCTGCATCCAACTTCCACACTGCACCCCAAGATTGTTGCAGTTCCCTCCATTGCTGACCGTTAGTTTGTGTCGACGAAGCAGCGTCCTCCAGCTCCACAGCCGCAAGGTCACCGTCTCCGTCTTCAAACTCCACCACAACTGCGAAATAATTGGGGTTCGAACCCTGGTCCACGTGAAATGCTATCTTCCTCCCTGGATAATCACATGCAACCCTGCAACAGATTTATTTCTTAGAACAAGGTGCAAGAAAGATTGGTTAGAGAGTGAGAGATGTAAGAATATCATCATCACCACCTTGCGTAGAGAACTTGCAGGACTCCGGCGTCGCGAAGTTGTTGTTCCTGACCCGGAACCGCCATGGCACCAAAAGCTGTGCCACTCAGATCGAAATGAGCGGAGTCCGATGCGCAAGGACCTCCTGGGCACGAATCTGTTATCACCACCCTCACTGGTTTACCAGAACATGACTGATGGTTTGTGCATTTAACCTAAAAACGGGCAAACAAACGAACGAACAACTCATTCCTGAGAAGAAGAATGAGAACGAATTGCAGATACGTGAACCAATTCGATTTTACCTACCTGATAACAAGCTCCACATTCCTTGCCGGAACCATATAGAGAAGGACCAACCGCAGTTATCAACGAAGAGAATGGAGGCTGTGAAACAGCACTACCATATCCACAGGCGCCTCCTGCAACCATTATTAACAAAATTTTTTTCTTAGTCAGGCATTCATGGTGGTGCCATATAATACACAGAAATCAACAAACAAAACACAGTTTTCTCTTTACCGTCACTTCCTGCTCCGTCGGGGCTACCGTACCAGGTGGCTCCGGCTGATGACCACTTGGTGCCAGTACTAGTGAGACTCAAACGTTTTGTATTGAAACAAACGCACAGCTCGAAGTAACTAACGAGTAGTGATAGTAATAGAAATAAATAAGGAGTGACGAAGCCATAGAGGGACAAATGTGAGGTCTTCATAGCTTATCAAGAATCTCACTACTTTATCACTATCTCGCTGCTTCAAGTAGCTCCGTGTAGATAGGCTACTGAATGTATGTATTCCATTCCCATGTCAATGCAAGTATTTATAGACAGAGATAAGGCTTTGTCTTTGGAATTAGGCATATTACTTATATTTCAAGTTATCTCTTAAATATATTTTTAATTAGTAAGGGTTAATTACACTTCACAATACTTCTACTCTAAAATGTCAGCATTTGCTTGTCTCATGGGTTAATTATTAAATAATATTTTCTATTATATTTGATTATTTGAAATATTTCACGAGTCTATGTGTTACAATAAGAAGAGTCTTTCTCGATTCTGAGTCTAATAACATCACATATTTTGAGCTTCTGTTATTTTCTTGTATCTTCTGATCAAGAGTAGCCCAAATGGAAGAATTGTATGATAGTATGAAATAATTAGGGCATCATATGATAATTAAAATTATCAATACTCTTCATATAATTTTGATTTTATAACACTTGTATTGTTTGATATGAACATTTTATTAAAAAAACCCTAATTATAGACTCGAACGATGTTATTTTTACATGTGAGACTAGACGACGTCGTTTTGAATTTTGCATATCGAGAAAATTGACAGCACGAGGACATGTTATTAAGTTTTTAAATTTTGAAAAATATAAGTAGAATCATAATTATTTTTTTAAAATTTGAATTTATAAGAATCATTACATCACTTGGGAAAATATTTAATCTGAGCATAAGCATAGCCCTGAATTAAGGCAA